>JADFUC010001532.1:0-117897 GCA_019722365.1 Lithospermum erythrorhizon | reverse complement strand
AATGCCTTACGTATTGCTTCTGAGTCAAGATGTTAAACGTCAAGCTAGGCGTTAGTAATAAAGCGAGGTCAGATGTCAATTAGAATACAACAAATGGAATTCATGAATTGAAAAAGACAAATATTTGGGAATGTTATGTGGTCGATTTATAAAGGCCTTTACCTGAAAGTAGTGACTATTGTATGAGGATATAAGACGACAAGGTAGAAGAATTCAGTTAGTCAGTAGATGAGCACTTAAGCAAGAGGAAAGTTTAAGCTCACGGTAATACTAACTTCCAAGCCAAGGTTGTGATGGCACCATCGAAGCTATCAAGAGATGTCGTAGGCCCTAATATCACAAATGACGGAGTGAGTGAAAAATGACTCTAATGAGCGACGTAAGAACTCGGTATTAATGAACTCGATATTTAATTACCACAGAATAAGTTTCGATATGTTAAAGTAACGCGAGAATGGCATCAAAGTGATATGATAATATAGCTAAGCGAATGTGAATTGTGGATTCATAAAGTACTATACAGAGAATGAGGACTAAAGGAAGCGATAAGTCACCATAATGTTCAACAATTTCAGAAGCACGTTAACGATATCATTGCTGGTTTCGTGACACCGCGCAAGGGCCAAAAGACGAGCACGGGATCTACGAATCCCAAGGCTTATGACTCCTTACTCAAAAGTGTGCCATCCTACAAAAGACGCAACCACGGGGAAATCAACACCGGAAATCAAGACACATGGTCTGAACGAGACTCAAGAGAAGTTGTCAATGCAAAGGCTCACCCCATCAAGAGTTCATCACCGACTCGGGTACAACTCAAGCCTCCACCGCATGTCATGATCAAAAGGACGGCCAACTAGCACATAGTCAAGCAGCCAACAACTCGCATATACCCAAAATAATAACACGAAGAATGGTATTCCGTAAGTCAGCAACTACCAAAGATCCAATCCAACCTCGTATCCGTATTCCAAAGACTAGAGAAGATGCAAGCAGAGGGTATGATTTAACCACCTTACCATCGAAGAAGACACGCAAAGCCCCGTGAGACCGAAGGCTTGGAAATCGGGGAGGGAACCTCAGAAAGTTATCGGCTTCATCTCGTGAACATAACCGAAGAGGAGGTCTCGCCCAAATAAGGGACCTCACAGCCAAAGCCTAAAAGTAGTTCATGTACGAGCGGTCACCTGGCCAACGGTGAGAAACCTCTAAAAGTCATTGTAATATAGACTCCTGCATGACCGCTTTCATATAAAGAAATATTGTAGAAAACTAAGAGAAATCCCCGACCTGGGAGCGACAATGAAGTCGCCGGATACTAGACATGTATCTAGATTGGGTATATACATCTATGAGCAAATTCCTTACAAGGAATGAAAAGCCACCAAAGACCAAGAACACATAGCCACCAAAGCCTAAAATGAATTATGTACGAAAGTCATCTCAAGCAATGAGACCCTTTGAAGAAATTCATAGATCCGGGTATGCACCGCTACATATATGAAGAAACGCTGCTGGGAAATGATGAAAAATCCGATCCTCGACTCAACAACGTTTGCCGTGATATCGAAAATACCCCGGATAAACGGGCGCACCGGCATATCTACGAACGTACCCTCGTGGAACGAAAGTGTCGCCCCGCCAAAGTGGTTTGCCCGGAAACATCCACTTTTTAGTAAGCGATGAGACGTCAATGGGCACAACAACGCACTCATGGAATCTTCGAGAGTAGTTAAGAAAACGGTAGACGACTCCCGATACGGTTTTAATCTCAAGGCGTTACATCAATAAACAAGACACCTCCTAAGCATGAGGATAAACTGCCCGCCAACCTCCCAGATAAGAGGATAAACTATCTACCCTAACTCCTCGAAAGCATTAAGTATATAAATCCATCCAACCCTCCCGGTAGGAGGTTAACTTACCTATAGAACTCCTCGAACACGAAAGTATAAATTGTCCAACCTCTCGGGTAAGCAGGTTAAATTACTTCCAGAGAACTCCTTAAAGAATTACATAAATTGCTTAAATTATCCTCCTTTGATAAGGAAGATAAAAGATCAAATCCCCCATTGAATTACGCTTTGACTTGGATCCCTACGGGTAAGTTACCTTCAGCTGTGCCCCCCAAGTTCACCATAACCTTAAATGTGTATCTTATGTTGTTCTCAAAGAAGGGAGACAGGGGGCAAAAGCAATATCAATAAATGAAGCATACATGCAAAAAGAAGAAGCAACAAAAGCAATAAATAATCAAGACCAAAAATGTATCTCAACAAAGGAGAGTTTGCTACAACAAAGAAAACGTGGAAAAAACAAAATAAAGTGAAGCGCATGTTAAATCAACTAAAGTGAGCGCTTTAAGGCCGCCAAGACAAAGACTTAAGTTTATACATACGCTTCCACCACCCGACGGCCGTAGTCCTCCACACGTATGTCTATCTCAACTGCCTCCTATCTTAAGCCAGGCGCCCCCCTCCCTCGCACTACTACAGCGGCACGAACCTCTTTCAATGGCCCCCCGTCTCAGCGGCCGCAACTTAGAAGATGATTCCGTTGAAGCCGTCCGGATGGCAATAAGTCTATCATGAACTCTGTTTAACAACACTACATTGAGCCATCCCTCATATTAACGAGCCCGGTAAGACAACACTCAAATCTTAGCCTTGACTCCTCGACAAATCCTCGCCTACTAAACCTCGTGAAGATTCTCGAAAAGAAGCCATGATGCCTTTCTCATCCGAAAGCCTCATTATTTTACTTTCCAAGAACATAACCTCGACCCAAAGCTAACCTCAAGTTGCCTCTAAGATCGCTTGATATGCCTGACACCAAGAGGTAAATGAGCAGTATCCCAAAGACGCCTGCCTCCATGATCATGCAATCCCTGCCCCTCAATATTCATTTAACCTTGGTCTCGGCCTCCCCATCCCTCGAGGCCCTGCCTCAAATACCTCCTCGACCATACAACCGAAGGCCCTAGTATCCACAACCCCGCCTCGAGCCTCATCCCCCGAGGAGGGTACAATCTCTGAAATCGCAAAAAGAAGAGAAAGGTGCATAAGAAAAGATAAAATACAGCCGTAAGAACTCAAAAGAAGGAAGGCAAGTAACGGGTCAGTTTCAAAACCTTTGGTAACTTGCCAAATAGGAACATCGGGAAAGACACAACGATGTGACCCGGCCTTCTAGTGTACCAATTTTACCTCTCGCATATTTGGGATCTCTATTAACCTAATCATCCCTTCAAGAAAGGGAACACTTCTTCAAAGGTTTCGATGACGAAGGAACCGGGGCCTCGAAGTCTAGGAGCACTCTTTCCCTTTAAATTGTCCTAGAGGAGCAGATCTAATACTCGTGAGGAAAAACACTATCCAACCACATGAAACTTTTGCGAGACCCACTGATATCAACGCACTGAAATGTCACACTCGCCCCCAACCCGGTAAGCACACAGACCTAAAGATTCTCAAACCCTCAAAATTCAAAAGGATGCTGTCTCAAGACTCGACTCGAACTCTAAAGGGATAAGTAGTGAGAGAATCCTAACTGCTTGGATGAAACGCGAGGTTATAGCTCAAGGAGAAAGTAGGCATCCTCCTTATATCCAAACCATGTTTGTAATGAACACTTCAAGAAATAAAGCGCCTTCATTAGAATTTTAGTCAACATCTCAGAAACAATCAGAGTCGGGCCGGGGCGGCGTAGTAAAAGCCTGCAGGAACGCCTCATCCAAGTATTGATAAGCCTCCGATAATGAAAAAGACACGGTTCACGCCACTCATACCTCACCATGGGTGGACCAGGAGGATATCCCTTTTACCGAATGCAGTAAGTAATATCAGATGGGCAAATTTTATCCACCCAAGAAGATAGTGTAATGTAGGAAAGAGGGCAAACTGTAATTGCTAAGTATAGGATACGGGTAACGCGGATAAGGTGCAAACCCCTATGGGGATGCCAGAAGAACGGGAATAGCCAAACTCACTATCTTCCCAATAGCCAGCTCATGCAACTAGCCATCTTGAATACCGGGACTTACGCCGCCAAGAATCTCAAGGAGGAGGACAAACGAACACGCCCAACAAGACAAAGAAAAGTAGCACAAATATACCTCCGTCTCGCCCCAAAGCGGAAGTGATCCCCTAATTTAAAAACACTCCTTCCAAGATCAAGGCGATCCGCTGAAGCGCGGATGGGGATCTACCAAGCAAGAAGGAAAGACGAAGAATCCAACTCGGCCACTCAAATAAAGGCCCCGTATAGCCCTCGAGGCAACGCGCTTCTAAAATTAATCCATTCCACGAGAAACGGAATCCATCGATTTAAGAAGACGCCAAAGAACGAGCAAAGACATGGAAAGATAAACGGGCACGACTCAAAAATGGACGACTCTTCTTACCAAAGCGACGAGAGATAGACATTCCTGTACTGAAGGGACAACCTCATCCATTAATAGATAACCAGCTCACTCTGAAGACCACCAAGCTATGCAAGTCCTACAAAGAAACAGAAACTTCAATGCCGTAAGTGTTGAAAGTTATATTAGTGGATTTGATCAAAGATTCCACGGCCTTCATCGTGGTGCGAATACTCATAAGTGAACAGGGAAGCACACACTGCCTCATATATGATAGCAGTAGAAAGCTTGGCAAAAACTGACTAAAAACGCTCTCACCATTCCCGCAGCATACATAATATACTCAACAAACAGCTAGGAAGAATGCCACACCCAACGCCCAAGCAGAGACAACTTCCTCAAGACACGGTAGGATCCTCAGAGGTTCATCCCCGGAATGACCTCAACTAGCAAGAAGAACGTAAGCAAGAATGGGAAGGTTCCCCACCACCAAATTCTCCTCGCTACAAGAAGCCTTCCCTCAAGCGAGGCATCAACCCTGTATAAAAAAGGAGTACGCAATTGCATTAAAGGTCCTGTTCTCCTTCATGATCATGAATACGAAAGTGAAGATCAAAGTGTCTCCTCGCTTGAGAAAAAAATCATGATCACCTAACAAGCAACACGTGTAAAAAGTAAAGCAGTTTGCAGTTAAGACAGACATCAAAATAGAATGCAAAGTGGATTACAACCAAAGACTCTTACAATAAATGGGTGTTAGTAGGATTACACACCTGCAGGCACATACAACCCCAATCCGTAAGAGATAGGGCGCCATCCTACTCCTCAAGTCTAGAGTCCTACCAACTCACCAAACAAAGAAAAAAATAAGACAGTTGCTGCCAGATCAACCTAAGTTCTACTGTGGGCGACTACCGCAGTTCGGATGTTATCACCACACAAAGAGGACAAATGCCCGTAGTCCTACCAACTTAGCTCTCAACACAAAGAAAGTCAGACAAAGTGTTGTGCTGGATCTAAATCTAGAGACCGCTTCAATTGGGGCGAACGTGATCCCTAGAGCCTGATATTATTACCACGCAGTTAGGACATGTGTCCAGAAATGTCCTTCCAAATCTCAAATTTCTAAACAAAATAAGAACAAGACAAGGCAAGACGCCAAGCGTATCAACTCATGAGACCGCCACCTCGGGTGAACGCATCCCCAGCAGAGCCGGATATTATCACCACACAAAGAGTGACGTAGGTCCGTAGTCCACTTAACTTTAGCCTCTCAACACAAAGAAAAAACACAAGGCAAGACAAGTGGATTAACTCTAGGAGACCGCTGCCTCGTGGGGTGAATGGCATCACGCCGGATCCGCAGCCAACACCGCACGTAAGTGGTAAAGTGGAATCCTCGCGAAAAACCGACGTTATCACCACACAAAGCAGATGTAGTCTTTGTAGCCCCACCAACTCAAACCAAGTCCATCCTTAAACCCAAGGGGAGCACAAGAAAATACCAAAACAAACAAGAACGACAAAAAAAGAAAAAGGCAAATAGCATGCAAAAACATAATCGGTTCCAGCTCTCGATTCGTGAATGGAAGACGACCAGAGAATGACGCAGCCCTAAAGACAAGCTGAAGTGAAAGCATTGTTAATCTAAGCATGGATATAAATTTGTACTTAAAAGCATGTTTAGAAAAAAGGATATGGCCAAAATATTATGAGCATGCAATACGCATGAATTGTGAGGGAAACAACTGTGAATTAAGATACATGTAATGATCCTGAAAGCCTACCTAATTCACACGACATCAAGACGCAGTCTTCTTCAAGACCTTCGAGATCATGCTATGCGGTTCTCGCTAAGGTGATGAAGAGGGAGGGTGAGCATTCCAAGAAACACGTTGATCAAAAAACGGATAACATACAAAGCAATCAAACAGAGACATCGAAATTCAAACAAATATGCAAAAAATCGTGGACACGGGGAACCCCTGCCAGAACTTCCGCTTTACTCTCAAGTTATTCTCGACAAGCCAATAAAAGGCAGCTCAGCTCAAAGAAAATTCAGCATAATTCAAAAACGAATTCCTACAAAAACATGCAAAAATTATGAAAATAACGGATTTATTCTAGTTAAAACCTAAATATTGATTACTATTTTGCAATGGAAGATAATATGATCGTGGCCCACTTATAAATAAATTCATGAAGAATCAAATAATAAGGTGGAATCTTTCACCCCGAACGAAGATCCTCGAAGATTGCGTAAAGCGCCCGAAGTTCAAAGGAGAATACTCAAATTAAGAAAATAAGTAAAAAAATTATTATTTTGAACCTATATGGTTAAAAATATCAAAAAAAAAAAAGTATGCAACAAAAAGCAAATTTGTTTTTTAAAACCCAGCCTTTGGTTCGAAAATCACAGAAAAGGAAGTTAAGAAGAAAAAAATGCGTAGTCTCCCCCACCCAACATTCAATTTTTTAAAAAGAGAAGAAAAAGAAAAAGAAAATCTCAACCTTTTTTTGCTTGGAATTTTCGGCCCTAAGAGAAGAAAAGATGGTGATTTTGTGTTTCATACAAGTCATCTTATAAGAGAAGGGTTTATGATAAACGGGCTCAAGACTATGGAGTGTCCAACAAGACGAAAAGAAGCGGACCACCAGCCCCACCTTGTGATTTTCGAAAATCACAAGGTTCACTAGGCCTAATTTTCGCCATCCCCTATCCCTGCCTCGATACCAAATTAAAGTTCACGAGTCATCCGTACACCGAATAACCCGAATACATGGGTTGATCCTCAAGACGATATGATCGGGAATTCAATTTCCTCCCAAGAAATTGTAACTCCATATTTTATTATGACTAAAAATCATACAAAATTTGATTCATGGAAATTAATTTCTACATCCTCGGGGACTGGAAATTTTTTAGTGATCCATATCTCTGTGTGTGAACTCATATATTTAAATCAGAATCATTGACTTACTTGGTGTACAAAAGGCCCGAGTCTCGGAGAGGGCATTTGTAGATAGTGAAAAATTTAATTCCATCTTTAAATCTAATAAAAATTCATTATTATGGATTCTATTCATTTAATTAATTTCAAATGATCGTCATTAATCAAAATTTTGTTGATTAGAAGTCAATCTAGCTGTATCACAATTAAATTCAAGCCATTAGAAAATGGCCAGGGTTTCCTGGATTCAAGGACATGATATTAATTTTAGTAAAAATTAGATTTTACATTAAATAAACCTAAGTTTAAAACCAATAGTTTCCCGAAAAGATACGGATTTAAAATGAATGCAACAAGAAAATATCGGGTCAATAACAACCTGAGTTTTAACCTAAACCTAATAGAATCCCAACTCCATTTCTTGGAGAAACAAGTGTGGTTCAAAATATCCGATTTGTCCAGACATGCCTCAAAATCAACGCTAAGATTCTGATCCACCAAAATGAACCCACCAATCAAAATCAAAGCCCTCGAATCCTATAAATACTCCTATAGTTTTCAAAAATAATAATAAGCAAAAAAGGTGGAGAAAGCTTTGGCAAAAAGTGAAAAGCCGAAAGTTCTCCAAGAAGTAAGATGCCAGTGACACCAAACATTTTCACTTGAAGATTCAAAGGAAGAAGCGCTTTTTGGGGACACTCAATACCAAGTAGGCTTCTAAACATATCAAGAAAGTGGCCAATCCCGAATCACTTAACACTCAAGGCGTGCCAATCCCGACTCCGGCTGCAGCGGCTAATCCCAAATCGATGCAGTTTTGAGCCGTTTTATCCAAGACAAGCCGCAGGAAACACGCCGCGCTAAGGCCCCCTGGGGATTAAATCAAATCTAAGAGAGCGATCAAGTCAGGCCGAAGCCTCTCTCAAGATCCAAAGACACAAGCGAATCTCGCCATGCCCCCGTGATCAAATCAACGCAAGAGGATCAAGCCGGTGAAACCTCTTCGCATCCAAAGATCGACACAAGGAAGCTCCCAAGGCCCTTGTCGCTTGTATGAACCCAACCCTCAAGCAACACCTGCTCATCGCCCCCTCGAACTTACCACCTGAGACAAAGTTCGTCAAGATCCCTGGGGGCACAATACATCCAAGCTTCATCAAAGTCCCACCAATCCGCCATACATCAAGTCAAAGAGAGTCAAACGCCCAAATTTTGGGTTATATCTAGCTTTCAAACGGAGGGGGTCCAAGTCCCATATCCAACCTGTCATCTCGCTAGATCAAACTCAATGACAAAAAAGATTAAGTCCATAGAACCACACGGGATTCTGGGCCGCAAAGACACCTCGTGTTCGACCATATCCAACGTCAAAGACCATCCGTCCCCGGACCTGGCCCAGACATCCAACTCATCCACGCCCGTACCTAACTCGAGTCCATATCAAGCTTCAAGCTATATCAGACGCCATCATACGTAGGAGATTACTCGAATGATAGCCTAACCTCAACTGCTTTGATAAATTTCCTTTATACCAGAAGATTTTCCCTAAAGGATTTTATTATTTTCGTGCGTAATATAAATAATAATAAAATCTTTCCTCGCGATATAGCATCATGCATGCTCAAATCATTTAGGCGTATTCAATTAGTGGTTGAAAAAAAAAACAGTTTTATTTTCAAAAAAGGATGAATAATAATGTAATAATAATAATGTAATTGTGCTTCTAAACATCATGCTTAAAGAATTATTTAAGCTTCTAAATCGTACTCGATGAAAGCCACCTAAATGTGATTGCGCGAATATTGGGTCTCGTATGATTGAGTTCTAGTATTTTGATAAAGTTGATCACGACCTAATTTTTTTTTCACATGTATGTCTACGACTAACCTTGTCAATCCAAACAAACATTAATAGTAATACATGGGACATGTCCACTGCTCACTAGAAAATAGATGGTCGTAGACATACATCTCACGTCATTTTTTGACATACATGGTATTTCTATTTTCTATTTTTTTTACTTTCATCTCACGTAGTTTCAAGTCCTGTATTTTTTTTAATTCACAAGGTTAGTCGAGGTTAAATGATTCATCTCGATTTACTTTATTTTCATTAACCCCAAATTGAAATGTAACCTAGGTTAATACTTCTTCCATTTTTTTATTTGTCCTTCTAATCATTTTTACATAAATTAAGGAATAAAATATAGTCAAAAAGTATATTAAAAATGTAAAATGATACTTATTATTTGAAACTATATTATAAGTTGCTTGGTTGATAAATTCATAAAAAAATAATGAAAAAGTATATTGAAAATATAGAAGTACAATTTTATATGCTAGAATGATAAATATTTTAAAATAAAAAATTTAGTCTAGAACGACAAATAAAAAAGACGGAAGGAATAGTATTTTTAATTATATTTCACCACAATTACCCTCACCTATAATAATATCTAAGTTTTCCTCTTCATTTAAATTATCCCGATCCAAACCAACCATTACTATTAATCCTCCTATACTTCATTGATCAAAATATACATAATATCTACATTATTATCTATTTTTTCAGGTTTGTAGGAACTTCTACAGGATAGCAAGCACGTGGAGGCAAGTAATGGCCGATGGATACTAAATGAAGAGGCAAAAGTGCAATGACTTACTTTTAGTCTTTTACGGTAGTCATTGTAGATGTCATTGATGGTTGCATTGTGAATAAGATTGCAACCATTTGTTTAACCTCTATTTACTAGAATCACCCCAAAACAAGCAGACTATTAGGTTTCACATGCTTCCATTTTATAATATGTTTAGATTTTGTATATTTTTCACAAAATTAAGATGGGGAAATACTAAGAAAACCATTCCAGACCCATAGAATAATAAGCCTTTTGTTTTAAAAACAGCTAGATAGATCATAACCCATAGACCATGTCATTTCACATGAACATTGCAAATTCAGTAGAAATATAGCAATTGTAAAGAGATCTCACATTATAAGTAAAAACAAGTGGCCCTGCAGAATAGAAAGATCAGTCTCTTTTTGATGGTGGTGGTTGTGACGACGACGATGACGGCGGAATTGTCAAACCGGATTGTCCATTAAATAAATAGATAACCTCCTGCATAAATTGTTCGTTTTCTCAATCGGACTTTGTTATCCAAACTCGTTTCGAAAACCCTATTGAACATTATTTCAAATATTAGAGTAAAAATTAAAAAGGGTACTCTACTATTTTGTAAATAAATAAATTGAACACTATGAATTTTCAGTTTTGTATTGAAAATCAGTTAATTGGGAGACTTTAGAATTTACGATGAGGAATAGAGAGCAATAACAAAGCTACACAGAAAATAAATGAACAAGAAATATTCCGTTCCATTTATTATTGTTATGCAAATCCTGCAGAAGGTAAATTATTGATTTGTAAAACTGATAAATGATGAGGAAAAGATCTAGGGAAAATTTGTTTTGAAGTTTTGACGTAAACATAAGATTTTCTTCAAATTTAATTAATGTTTAATTTTATCTCTCACTCTCTATCGATAAGGTCGTGATAAATTCTCATGTGCAAAAGATCGGGAAAGATTGCCACCCGATGTTCAAAGTACATCATTTGTCCATAAACACCTCGGATCATCTCCCTTTGCATCTTATTCTGGGGATCAAATCTCAGATTTTGTCCAAGGCAACACGAAGATTTCGTTTTGAACGTGATCGCGCTTATATGACGAAAGTAAACCAGTCAGTTCGCAGCTACGCGACAAAGTTCAAGTGGGACGATCCAGTAAAGCGGTCACGGATGGTATCCGCCCGACATTGCATTTCGGGTTTGCTTCAATTGAAGCGCACATATTGGGTCATGTCTCAATCAATTACAGTTAAACAACAATAATCGGATAGTTTACACCGTGGGTTATTACTACGCCTCGGCGTAGTTATAAACTCGCTAAGGATATCGATACAAATTGCGGATACTGACGATATGTATTGGTGTCAACGATCGAGAGATTTATGGAGAGTCAAGGGAGATAGGAACACAATTTATTTCCATGCTTTGTCGCTCGTATAAGTCTCATCACAAATTTCAGCATTTACGGCGAAACTGCATCGACAATGATTGGCATCTATCGATTTAGAGGAATTTTATATTAAGCTTTTTACCTCTGAAGGCACTGGGGTCCCAATAGATATTACTCAATTGGATACTCGTGTTTTCTCAAGGGAGACGGTGACACGCTTTGGATTTCACCTTACGTAGAGGAAGTCAAAAAATGCTTATTCTCCATGGCCGCACAAAGCCCAAAGTGACTGATAATGCCGCCTATTTTCAAGACATCGAACACGGTGAAGAATGATCTGGTTAATGCGGTCTTAGTCTTCTTAAATAATGGTATTTTTTAAAGAAGTTTAATTTTACTTTATAACTCCGATCCCCAAAGCTGGTAGACCTATTTCCAGATGACGCCGAATCTATAACCCTTTCAGAATACGGCCGCGGAAAGTTATCTCCAAAGCTTTAGCAATAAGATTGAAGAATTTTGTAACAGATGTCTGTTGAAATCAATGAAAATTGATTCCTTTTATTATGCCCGCTGGCGATAATTGGGCGTGACAATTCATTTACCAAAGCCGTTAAATGTGATTATCGGAACTGTTCAATTTTAGTAATTGTATATTACTAATGGGTTCTCATGATACTTTAAGGGGTTATGAAAGCAATGTTAGATCTTACTATTAATCGCTATAATAATAGTAATCGGGTCAATTATTATTATTATACAAACTTACTATTATCTCGAGCCTGTGGGCGTCACACACATACAAGGATATGCTCGAATATATTTCATGCATGAAATTAAAAGAGAGTTGTAATTGAGTAGATGTATTCTCAAATATATATATATATTAATGAATATCAATTGCTAAACTTGCAAGTTTAATCTTGGCTAAGAAATTGAAATTAATGAATAATCTCTGACAAGTTATTCTCGATATTGACTCGTTAGTATTTTAATTTGACTTGTCAAGTTAATTAAAATGGAACAACCCCACTAGTGACTCATTTATTTGATTAGAAGCTACAACGGTTTCATTGGGTTAATCCAGTTAAACTGATTAATGAGTCAATTTAACGGGGCGGAATTAGGCATGTGGTATTTAAATATTATATTTATGATTTTTCATTTCATGAAATCAAAAACCATTGTCTCCTCTTGAAAAAGCTCGCCTAATTCCTTCTAGCAATTGGAAGAGATTTTCTCTTCCAATTTTGTTCCTCACAACTCTAGCAGTTTGCTTGATTCGATTCCTCCCAGCGTATACCTGTATGAGTGTCGACAAACGATTGAGAGTTTTCAAGGGGCATTCACGCGGAGGCTTGTTGGCTTGAGGAGTTGGTTTCTATTTCTCGCCTTCCGGGCCGCAATGTGGCAAACTTTTGGTTCATATTGCAATTTATGTGTTTTAGATTAATATATATTATTTTCAGACCGGATTTTACTTTTAATTCCGTATTTTATCACGAAAGTAAAATTCATACTAGATTCTAACAATGTCATCTCTGAAACACAAAAGTGCTTAAGTTCCTTAATCTTCCTTAACAATTTAATAATATTTTATTGGCTTATGAAGCACATCATGTAATCAAGAATAAGAAAACCGGCAGAGATGGTTTTATGTCCATTAAATTGGACATGTTTAAAGCCTATGATCGGGTGGAGTGGAGTTTCATGAAGGCCATGTTAATACATTTGGGATTTGGTGCTAAATGGGTCTCACTTATCATGTTATATGTTGAACTGCCACCTATGCTGTTGACATCGGGTGAAAAAGTTGTATATTAAGAGCTTTGGAGCGATTTACAAGGAGAGATCCTTTGTCTTCCCGCTTTTTATTGTGTGTATTGAGGGATTAATTTTTCTTTTGAAAGGTGCTTGTGCCAGAGGGGAATTAAGTGGATTAACGATGGGGAATGGGTTGGAACCCCTATCTCATCTTATATTCATGTGATGACACTTACCTCGTGTGCATCCATCGGTGGTGCTTTCTCCATACTATTAAAATGAATTTTGTGCCCTTTTTTCTACTTAATAGTGGTTTGGACAAAGTGTTAAAGTTCCTCAAAATCCACCATTGTTTTCCGCCCAAATGTGGATGCTTCCGACTGTAAGTAGCCGACACAGGATTCCCGTATTCTAAGTTCCCACCCATGGAAAAAGATCCTGGCTCTAACTAGCATCGTGCCTCTAAAAAGAGGTTTTCAACTGGTCTCTGACAGATCTCGCACCAAAGCAGATACAACCTGAGGCCCAGATTGCTTGCCTAGCAAAAGAGGCAAGTTCTCTACATGAGTGTTATAGTTCATCCTGATCTATACAATACAAATATTCAAGCTGCGCCCATCATTCAAACACGCAAGTTAAATTGACACTTCATATCAAACTACCGGGTGGGGGATCAAATACAAAAAATAAGAAAATACATTGGGTATCCTCGGACTACACAAAGGTAAATCTAAAGAAGGGCAATAGCTCCTAAGGCCTAAGATTTAATAATGCCCCTTCTCTCTCGCAAACAAGTTTCTCTCGAGGCTTATCGCCGATCCGAATAGTACACCGACACTACGTACAAAGCAAGGTACTTCCCGAATGGCTCTTTTTTCTATAAATAATTGCAAAAAAGATGCTTTCATTCGAGACTCATCAACAAAGGAACAAAATGGGAATTAGGCAATGGAAAAAATATCAATATATGGAAGTGCTACGGGGTTAATCGTTAGCCTCGGTCAAATATGCCTCGGTCACACTCAGGATGCCGATTAAATACTTTATGGTCTCGGACCTAATGTATGCAAGACATTTTTCTGGAAGTTGCTGATTCTGGGTTAGGTTCCTATTTCTTTTTTTCTACTCCATAGTCTGCTACATATCCCATTATCACATTCGATGAAAGCGATATTCCTTACTAGTCATCTAATCCAAGAGGGGTGTGTTCAAGGCCGGTGGCCTACCATATTCAAAGACATTGGAATAATGCAAAGTGAGTTTGATGCTTCAAATAGTTCATTAGACTCAACTACTTTCAAGATTATGTGGAAAATTAAGGTCCCATGCAAGATCAGACATTTCTTATTTAGAGCATTATACAATCGCTTGGCTACAAAAGATAATCTTCTCAAGAGGCATCTACAAGTTATAGATGCATGTCAAATATGTGAAACAATGTCAGAAAACATCATGCATGTGTTTCATACATGCAAATTTGTCAAGGAAATACATAACATACTGGATATCAAGCAAATGTCAGCACAAACATGGATTTCGTGATCTTTTTAGGGTATCAAAACGCTACCCGCATGTTCAGATTCTCGATTATTTGCTTATGGGATATCCGGTATCAACGAAATCTTAAGATTAAAAGCAAAACAATCGACGTGTCTCGAAAAGGGTCAAGTTTGAAAGTTTTACCTATAATCTCACGAAGTTAGCCTCCAGATCTAATCTCGTAATCTTCAACCTCCCGGCCAACTCATAGGAGAGTTCTGCCTTCTTTCTCACTCACCGCCAGACATTCAAACATCTTCCTTCTGTCCAGGTTAAGAATTTAAAAGGCAGCGGCGTAATGGGTGACTCTTCAACTACTTTTAGGTTGACTTTTTTATTTTCTCAGGAGAAAATCAACTTTAGAGTAGGCGGAGTTTTCTGAAGTGGAGTTATGAGACTTAGGGTGTGTGTGAGATATTTTATGGATATCTTAGCTGGGCTGATAGACCGTTTTCCTTTGATTTGGACTGCTCGCTAGTTCTTTTCGCTAATGAGCTGGGCTAAGACTTTCTGCTTAAACTTCTCGAGTCTAGCTTGTTAGTAATGGAAGCAGATTCGAGCTAATATACGTAAATCTATATTAGGTTTTTTCTCCTTCTTTAGTTTTCTGGAGGTACTTTGATTTGGATTTTTTGCCGGATATTTTGTCAGTATTATTAGTTACTTTTTGGGGTTTTTTTCCTTTTCAT
The DNA here is from genome assembly GCA_019722365.1 of Lithospermum erythrorhizon. Lineage (NCBI taxonomy): Eukaryota > Viridiplantae > Streptophyta > Magnoliopsida > Boraginales > Boraginaceae > Lithospermum > Lithospermum erythrorhizon. The sequence goes on along the minus strand of JADFUC010001532.1, from coordinate 102,572 downwards.
AATAAAACTCATACTAATTTATAAAAAATAAAAAAATAAAGGACAATTCAGCGTAAGTACATTAATCGGCATTAATGTATGAATTCATGACTACATCAATGACAACCAGCACGCACATTAATCGGCTTTGGGGCGTGCCTTATAGCATATTTTAATGACATTCATGATGCGATTTGCAAGAAGTATGAACCAAAGGAGGAGAGTAGCATAGAAAATTTCGGAGTTTTGTCCGAGATGGGGCGTTGTTGGATCCGGGATACGCTGGGCAATCATTTCATACGTGTGCAATCGGCCGATGGGAGACACATGTATTAAAAAATGAGATCGATATATATCAGTGGTAATCACCGGCCAGACAGATTTAACTAACAAATTTAAATCAGCACATCACTTGCGAAGATCCGGAAAGCCGCTTCGAAGTCAGCTCACAAATCACCCGGCCCGTATGGGACGACGGTAAGTTTTCAAAACTTTTGCATATTGTTTCTTCCGATATTACTAGTGTCAAGCTGGATAGTTTTTCTCCTCCCCGTAAAGATACTTCGTAAGGTGAATAATATCCATATTTTCCCTCGACATTCCTAAGAATAGTTCTCCTAAAATATGACGCTAGCTTGCACTCTATAAGTTTATGCAATATCATCGTATAAAATTATTTGCAAGGTCATGGCTAATAGACTTGCCTTGTTCTTATGGAGATTATATCTAAAACTCAAAGTGCATTCCTTCATGGTCGATTATTTCTAACAATATTCTTATAGCACATGTAAGTTCTTCATTATACGAACATAATAAATCAAGCAAAGAATCTTATATGGCTATTAAACTTGATATCAAGAAGGGCATATGACAGTAGAGTAGAAATTTCTAGAGTCTATTATAGCAAGTTTGGGCTTCTAACGCCGGGATTCTATGTGGGTATTCTCGCCAAGCGAGACCCTTTGGCTCCAGATTCTGGCTTGTTATGCGCAAAGTGGGCTTACGAGTATTCGAGGAGAGCGGAAGAGACATCAGCCTTGACCGTGAATATTAGCAGTAGCCCGAGTGTTTCCTATATTCTTTTGCGCATGATACTTTCATATTTCTATGGCTTAAGCATGAGAGCGAAACTATCAGCAACTGAGGATTATGAATTAGCATCGGGTCAAGGTGAATTTGGATAAATGTTCTGTTAGCTTGAGGGGCAACAACAAGTGCATACCTAGGAGTGTACTTTCTACTCTCGCAACATGGTGAAAGTTAGTCGATCGTGGGGAAATATTTAGATTACCATCACATTACTGTGAGTGAATGTTAAGAGGTTTTCGCTTTGTTGTAAAGCAAGGCCGAAAGGAAGATTTCAGATGGAAGGTGAAACTTTTCACAAAAATGTGAAACTGTGTACTAGTTCGGGGTATCTCATTGCAATGGAAATGAAGAGGAATGGGGGGAGTTGGGAGGCAAGGCTTGGGGGGAGCCAAGTTACAATGCGCTGCGGATTTGTGGTGGAAGTGGTATTTGGAACTACAAGTTCCCAAAGCTTTTCTTATGGAAGTGTTTCAGACAATACACTCCCTACAAAGACTAATTTTGATTGGGGAGGGGAGTCAAGCTAGATGAAACTTGTCCGGGGTTCTCGATTTAGCGTTTCTAAACCATCGCCTTTATTTCTGATTGTCCATTCTCCGAGAGATTTTGGTTCACAACGCCGTGGCAACTTGACAAAAGGGGGGCAAATGAAGTTTCAAGGATTGAAAGCGAGCAGTACATGTCACCGAAAGCAGTCTTTGATAATAGGAGATCCTACAATAAAATAGTTTAGCGTCATTTAAACAATGAAAGTATCGAATAAATTTTATTATTTGGGGAGTCTTAGTTACCAAGTAGTTCATGCTAGCTCCTGTGCCTGTCAAGCCAATGCTGTCACGGAGCACGGGTGAAAACAGAGGAATGTACCGGGGCGCAAAAGCTTAATGATCCTGCGGGGCAATGTTAGGAGGGGCAGTTTATAGGGGAAACGCCAGCAGACGGGACACGCCTTCCACTCCCTTTAGAAATGAGGCGTTTAGTGCGGGAAGTTAATCACACACCGCACCCGAGATAGGAAGTGCCTAAGCTCGAAAAACAACTCCAAGTACCTAGTCCAAATTCTCAATGTATACCAATGGAGATAGACGTGGTCATCACGATATTCTTTATCGTGAGCCGCATACGCAGTTAAATTTATGTTTACTGGGCGGACAACAACAATGCGTTCACAAGTTGGTGACATATTGGAATTGCATAACGGAACAACGAGCATCGTGGCTTAGTATTCCTCCCCATTGGCTCTCTTACGTTAAGAGGATTTGTAATAGCTTCAGCTTAGTTCAAGCATTTAATCTCTAGATATCAAGCCGATCATTTTATGATTATTCTTATCGTTGAAAAAAATAACAAGATTCCTCAAGATGCGTATACGGCGTATATCATATAATTATCCTTATACCGAGTACCTAGTATTCTCTATCTTAGCTTTATGATGTACTACAATCTATTTTAATTGATTTCTTCTGCTACATGCAGATAAATCTTTTATCTTCGCCATTTCTTTAATTATATTATTAAACAATTTAAAAAAATAATCTTTTATGAAAGTATTTTAAAAGACTTAATCCAATAATATAAATTTTATATTTTTAGAAACAATGAATAATTTTATAATATCAAAGCTCAATTTTAAAAAATCAAATCATAATTAAATGGACGGATGTAATATAAAAATGGAAGATGATTCATTTACAATCCTCTATGTACTCCAGAGTCCTTTTTCAGCCTTCATTAAATGTACCGGTTTAAGAAAAATATTGTACACAACTCAAAATATGGTGGAATTATTTGAGGCAGACAAAAATCTCTAAAGGCAATAGAAATTTTGACACAGAGTAAATTACTCATAATATTTTTACCTCACAAACACTCAGCATTTGTTTAGTTATCTTCTTCCCCTTTTCTAATGTTCTTAACCATATTAATATGCCTTTTTCTCAACCAAAATCTGTGATTTTCCAGTCAATTTTACAATTCGTGTATATCGATTACTCTTTTAACAAAATGTGGAAGGAGAGCAAATGATTTTGGGGTGATTTTGTATAAGAAGTTGAGATTTTTCCATGCAATTACTGCAGTTTAACTTAGAGAAGAGGGTAATTTAACTTTTATCATAATTCCCAAAAAAGCCTAAAATAAAGGAATTCCTCAAAATTATTCACTCACCCTATTTATCCTTTAAATTTAGAGCCTCCTGGCTCTTTTGTGGTTTTTTTCTCCCCTTATTTTTACCTTTTTCACTTATATAAAAAATGAAAATAAAAATAAAAAATATTTCTACAAATATAAATTAAAAAATACATTTCCATTCGAACATCCATATTTAATATATTATTTTATTCTTTTTCAAATTTAATTATCCTAAATTTTACTGATATTTTAAATATTTAATTTTTAATTTTGTGAATAATGTAGTGTTACAAAAGCATACATAAAAAGCGAACCCAAAAAAAATAAAAAAAACAATGGTTGAGAGTAAATTTTAAGAAATTTATAGGAAATCACGCCAATGCTCTAAAAGTTAAGAAAGTAACTTTCGCCACAACTCACACCCTCTTTTGCCTCCTTCCTAAACCAACATATCCTAGCCTTTGATTTTAAAAAGATCTCTAAATCAGACATTTAAAGCTGGGGTGCATGAATTCATGACATCACTAACATTTCAAAAAAAAATCCACTTGCTATCACTCACGCTTTTACCCACCATATACGACATCACTGCAGCGAAGACATCTTCTCACAAAATAGACGCTCACAATTGCATCCGTTTAGTTTAATGAATGGTAATTTAGCTTCATACACATCAAAAATGCTTAATTTAAATACCTTATTGGCACATGAAGCCGTGACAACAATAAAACACGCCCGTTGACTCTCCAAGCCAGGAGAAACCCGCTTCACGATCTCTCCGCACACCAAAGATTTGTTGTTAAATAGCTTTTCTCGGCCTATCAAAGATGAAAGAAAATGCACGGCGAAAAAGCATTAAAAAATGTCAAAGAAGCTAGCAAAGCCACAGAATAAAATAAGATTCTTTGACAAGCCAGAAGCATAAAGTTAAGATGCAGTGTTTGACATGAAAATATATGTGGACTAAATTACTCCTTCATTAAACTAACTGATCTCAACAACGAACGTGTTATTTCGATACATGTCGATCAAGGGTCCTTTAAACATTGGGAAATGATCATATATGATGAAATCTAAACATTTAATAATATAAGTAAAATTTTGTTAAACGCTACTAATATCCCCTACCATTCGCCTAAAATTATACATTTTTGCATCAAAGTGTGTTTAAATTATTTAGTACACGCTAACATTTGTCTTCAAAAAAAAGTGGGACGTTATTTTATCGCATTTTAATGGTAAAAGCATATTTTGAGGACCTTTGTAGGATCAAAACCAAATACCCCTCAATTCCTAATTACTGATCACGTATTCAAAAAATACTTTATTAAACAACTAATTTATTTTACTATTTTTAGTAAATAAAACTATCAACCAATAAAAATAGCACATTGTGAGACAAAAACAATAATGCTGATTATTTTAAAATTCAAAACAAAATTGGAAAATATAAACTATTAAATAAAATGAAACAAAATTTTGTTATATAATAAAGCAATTAGAAACAGATGGAATATTAAATAAGTTGAATTATTCAAAACTTTGAAAAGAAATAAAATATTTAAATAAACATCCTCGGTATAGCGGCCACAAATGTTATAGCCTCCATTTCGTTCATGTTATTATTCATCTTTAAGGTAAAAAGTCAACGCAAATCATATGAGAGTTGACTAATTTGATTGAGTCAAAATAGAGAGAAAACTAGAGAGGAAAATGAGATTGAAAATAGAAAGTGATGATTATGATTTCTGTTATTGGAATGTTCTCTCTCCTAATCATTATATACAATCTTATTCTTATCACAATAATTAGTTACATCATTGCCTAATTGACTCCTGGCTGTCAGTGGGAGAGGATGGGTCTAACACCTCCCCAAGCTAGTGGTGGTGGGATGGGAAGAAGACAACCCCAGCTTGGAAAGCAAATATTGATGTTGAAGCGAAGGCAAGACTTTAGTCAAAATATCAGCCACTTGTTCCGTTGTAGGAAGATGAGCAAGATGCAATAAACCTTCAAGGACTTTCTCTCGTGTAAACTGACAATCTATGTCAATGTGTTTGGTACGCTCGTAAAATACGGGGTTTCGCACGTGGATAGCAGAAATTGCTATCATGTCCGCCCTTGAGCAACTTGAACCAAGCCTGCAGCTGCTCGCTCACCATAATTTGGGGCTTCAGCCGAACTTTCAAACAATCGACTGTTTCTTTGCCTTCCAGCAGATGGTGGCAGCGGCTCTCTCAAGAGTGATGATGAAACCCGTCACAGATCTGCATGTAGTAGGGCAAGCTGCCCAGTTTCAGAATCTGGAATAAGCTTGAAGAGAAAGCTTGATTGGACCTTTGAGTAATATGCCTTAAGTCTGTGTGTTGTGAACATAAGCAAGCAAGTATTTCAGAGCTTCCAAATGAGATGTTCTTGACTTTTACATGAATTGACTTAATGTCTGTACAGAGAAAAACAAATCAGGGCGTGTGTTGGTCAAGAAATTGAGCTTTCCAACTAAACTTTTGTAATATTCAGGATTTGGCAGCACCTGCCTTTTATCAGGATGCACCTCGAGATTCAAAGGCAATGCAGTTAAGTGAGAATTATCTCTTTGGTTATCAAAGCTAAGTTCACTATCATGCAATAATTCTTTAGCAAACTTTGCCTGTGTCATCACCAATTCATCACCATTTCTGAGCACCTCAAATCCAAGGAAATGTAACAATCCCAGGTCCTTGATACTGAACTGCTGGTGAAGATGAGCCTTAACACCATCAATGCAAGCCTCGATTTGAACCCTGTGACAATACCATCTACATAGATATTATAAGTACTGTGGCTTCTTCATTATGCAAGTAGTAAAGAGAATAGTCATTTTTGGATTGATTGAAACCTAGGTGCAAAAGAGATTCATTCAACTTTGAAAACCACTACCTACTTGCTTGCTTTTAAGCCATACAAGCCTTTTCTTGAGCTAGCAACATAACCATATGGAACTGCATCTCTCTGAGGAGGCTGCTAGACTTCTTCAACAAGATTCTACTCATGAAGAAAATGCATTATTAACATCCAACTGAAATACAGGCTAGCTCTTTGACACAGCAACAGAGAGAAGACATCTTACAGTTGACATTTTAACTACAGGAGAAAATATCTCATTGTAGTCAATACCATATTGTTGTGTGAATCCCTTTGGCTACAAGCTTTGTATCTTTTCTATACTGCCATCAGCCTTTTTCTTAACATGCACACCCATTTACATGAAATAACTCTTTTATCATTTGACAAAGGCATTAGTTCCCATGTGATGTTGTTGGTTGATAAAGCCTCTAGTTCAGCATTCATAGTAGCTATCCATGTTGTGTTCTTGATACCTTGTGTGTAGGTTTTAGGCTCAAAAAGGAATATTAGAAAGAAGCAAATAAAACAGAATGTGAAGGTAAGTTTGAAAAAATTAGCACCTTACAGTATCAGAATCAATGAAGCAGACACACCATGACACACAAAATCCTTTAAGTGCATAGGAGCATAATGAAGCCTAGTAGATTCGATAACAGGGTGATTCTAAATGTTGTGTAGGTGTGAGTGAAGTGTCAATGTTGTTAGAAGTCTGACTGTGCAGGTGTGTGATCTGTGATGAATGAAATATTCTGCAATGCTATCTTCATTATCAGAAGTGATTTTGGTACGATCACTGAAGGGCTCATTAAATGTTGAAGATACATGTTTTAAGCTAGTATTATCAGGGATAGTAAATTTTTGTTAGAAGCTCATTTGGAACAACATGTAAAGTGGGAATGAAGTAGGCAGAATGGTGAAATGAAAAGGATAACAATACTATGAAAAATCACATCCCTTGAGGTAATTATGTCTTTAGTTCGCAGATTGTAAGTTGGCAAGTTTTCAGCTAAAAGGATATCCACAAAAGTTCACATGGAGATGATCTAGGGACTAAATTTACTTCTGACAGGCTTAGAGTAGCAGCATAGCAGACAAACTGTAAAGACCTTTAAGGTGCTCATAATAAGAAGGTAATTTGTGAAATAGCATCTGAAATGGAGATTTAAACTGTAATGAAGGCAATGGAAATCTGTTTATCAAGTATGTTGCTGTTAACAAGCATTCTCCTCAAAATGTAATAGGCAACTTAGACTGAAACAAAAGTGCCCTGGACAGTTTGCCAATGCTTGTGGTTTCCTGTCCACAACAGTATTTTGTTGCGAGTATGAATACAAGAAGACTGATGAACAATACCATGACTTTTTAGAAGGCCATGACAGTTTTCCCAGTGAACTCTATAGCATTATCTGATCTAATGAATTTGACTTTTGTGTTAAACTGTGTTGAGATATAAGCAACAAAAGATGTTAAAACTGAAAAGGAAGAATTACTCTTAGCAGCCAAAAGATGTCCAGGTTATTTTGGTAAAGCCGGGTCCATTGTATGTAACTCACTTGTTTATGGCCTCATGTCAATGTGAAACAGATCAAATGGAGCAGAAGTGTGTGATGTGCTAGAATGAAACAAGTGTTTGAAAGAGGCCTTGCGAATAGAGTGAATGTGCTTAAGACTATCTAATGGAAGATGACTCCGCCTAGTATGCCAAAGCATTGCATCTTTAGCTAGACAAATAAGCATTGTGAAACATGAGCATTAAACTGTGAAGGAAAAGATGATGTAAGTTTCATTGATAGTATATACAGAATTTACATTTGTTACATCAATGTTGTGCTTAACAGCAAGAGCAACAACCTAAGCATGAGAATCAGAAATCACAGGCAAAATAATAGAACTAAATTCTGCTAAATCATTATTCAAACAATGTGTGTCAAGGATGTATAGCCCCTTTAAATGTTCCCTAAGTGAAAGGCCCTACACAAGGCAACAATCATGTTTGAACAAAATATCAATATTCAAGCATGCACACAGCCTATGAATGAAAATCAGATTATATTGAAAACTTGAAATGCAAAAACATTGTGCAGAGTGATCTCAGAAGATAATTGAACCAATTCAATGTGTAAAATAGCGATTTGATTACCATTAGATTAGTAATGAAAAGTGTGAGAGGGAACAGGTTATAAGAATGAAAAGACGGTAAGAATGGAGTAATGTGATCTGATGCTCCATTATCAAGGATCCACTTGTGAGAGACATTATGAACAGAGGAACATGAGAAATTACCTGCTAGTCATGAGAACTAGTACCAGCATTTGATGAAGAGATATTTGATGTATTCAGCATTGTAACCATCTTATCAAACTGGCTCATCAGAGATTCTTATTCTCTTACTTGGCAGCCATGTCCAGGAGCTGATGATAACCATTCAATTTGTAACACCTTTGCATAATCTCATAATAAATGGGAAGGACAGACTTACCAATGTAAGACGTGGCTGCTCAAGACGAATCGGTAGCAGTTAACTCAATAAATGGACTCGAATTAACACTAATAGCCGTAGTAGCTGGATCAATTTGACTGCTTCAGCCCCGGCCCGAAATTCCCTTAACGATTGAATCGGCCGGGCACATATTCCGGGACGGGCCCAGTTCTTAATCCAATCCGGCCGCCCCGCCCGTTAAGCGTTACCGGGGTCCCCTATTCGGTTCGAGTACCACTTTTGTGCGCCTTAACGCCATCGCTTAATGCAAACGGTACTCACGCTTTGTCCCTTTTTGAGGCACAATAATGCATTCGACCATTTTCCTCGATGAACGTAAGACTGCTGGGCTTAAATCCACTCACGCTTCGTTAAAACCAATCCGCCGCCAGAAGCCTATAATGTAATAACGTTACTTTATTAATAAACGTGGTACCGTCGATCAAAGGTACCACGCTTATTACCACACGCTATCACCAACGGCAACATAACGTAAGAGCCAGATTTCAAACGTGGTACCGCTTAATTTAAACGCTACCACGCTATTGCTTGCGTAAAAGTCAAAACACTCACGGAGAGGGAAGCTTGCGGGGATAATACCTTCCTTCATTTATCATAATTGGCCAATCATTCAGAAGCTGAACTCAAAGAATAACAAGCAATCTCAAAATCTTATATCGTTAATTATATTGAAATTTAAGGATTCTATCTCGCTGGCTTGTTTCATTGCAATCTACAATCTACGATCCTACGTTGCTCCATCTCCGGTTCGGTATTATCTACCAACTTTTTATAAATTGTGATATTTGTTCTTCTAAATTAATGGCATCAAATCGTAATCTTGGTAAAAATGTTCAAAGTGCTAGTGCTAGTGCTAGTATGTCTATGTCTAATGATTATGTTAATTTAGAGGATGAGCAACGATGGACTTAAATCCAACGTATTATTAACTCTCAATCTAGTGGTACGGATACTACTAATGAAAGGAAAAACTTCACATGGATTGGAACATTTTAACGGAGACCGTAAAACAAACGGCAACTTGTATAAATTAAAGTGCCTACTCTAATGAAAACGGGCGGGGGTAAAGCGGGAACCGTCACCTTGTTAGACACTTTGATGGTCATAAGATCACTAAAGATATGTGGACGCGGGATACAAGGAACTATTGATATCCAAACCGTAAGAACTTTTTTAGTATCTCGCTTATGTGGATTGAAACTACGAAATTTGTAACGGGTAGTTCTTTTCCTTTTAATCATTGCGATGACGGCGTGCTTTTACTAAATGATTCAAAATGTCGTTAATCCTCGATCTATACGTATCCCTGCACTACTTACTCTAACCTATATGTTTTTAAATATTTTAAAAACGGTGCCACGCCTTCTGGGTGCAACTCTTTATGAATTTGCTCTTATAAATGTGCTCGATTTCAGCGATACTGGGTGTCTTTTTGGATTTTGGATATAACACTGCAAAATATGTCATTGATTGATCAAGATTGGGTCTTTTACAAAGGAGAATTATATATTTTAGATCGACATAAACATAATAATATTCAAAATTTCGAAGGTATACTCAAGATGTGCCAATGATTGGCAAATGTTTGAATAGATTACTTCAATTTCATTTGATAACGCTGGGCCCGGCTAATACCGCTTTCAATCGAAAAATTAAAGAGGCCTATTAAACCGATTTTAGTGAACTTTTTCATGTTAGACGCTTATGTGACGTGCCCTTCAATTGGGTTAAGCAAAAAGCATGGAATAAAAAGTTGTTTGGGATGAGTTTATTTTTTACCAATTCGTGAAAGACGTTAATTTTGTTGTTAATGGCGGGGTAAAAGTTAAGACATGAATATAAAAAAATGGTCAGGACTTCCGTAAGAAGCTTAAGAAATTAATTTTTATCGTGAAATCCGTAGATGGAACTCGACTTACGATCTACTAGTTCGTGCATATATGTATGCGAAATAAATATCCAATTTTATGAGAAGTATGCCCCGATTGGTGAGTTTTATACCACTCACATATACTAATTGGAAACATTGTTATGAATTACTTAAGTTTCTGTGAGCCACTTAAAGATTATACTAAAGTTTCAACTCAATCCTGAGCTCAAAATATTCATCTTTGTTTAGAATGTCAAGCACTTATTCATATGACTAAAACAGAAATGATTATAGTCACAGAGATATGCGATCTTAAACATGGAAGATAAGTTTTAAAATATTTCTCAACCATACCACTAGCCTATTAAATCATATAATTCGATCCTAACGCTAAATTACGATTTTAAATTCTATGTGAAATCGTGATATGAATCTTCACCCTTTAATCCGTAACTAAAGAGTTTTGATGTTCAAAAATGGGCATGGAATTTGAAACGAGCATGTATGCAACATGGTGGCTAGCAAATACCAACTGCTGTACGATGCAAGGCCACAAGTAGTATGCAAAAGTTTTAGCCCTCAATTTAGAAACACGAAGTCAAACAATATTCACCTGAAACAAGCATGCTTTAGGGGTGAAATTGATCCAATCGCTCCACAAGACACAAAATGAGTTAACTCCTAATATTTGAACTACTAACTTAACTGAAATCAATATAATGATAAAAATCTTTCGATATATTAAAATGGCGGGCGAAAGCAAGAAAACCTTGTTTCCTCCTCCTGCCCAAGATGGGCAAGCAGAAATATTTTCTATCCCTATGTCGATTAATAATTTGAAGTAACCCAGATTTAGTGATGCATGGCTGTCACACACTGATGATTTAAGGAGTCCCAACATGAATTAATTAAGATGATTAGAATCAGAGTTTTGTAACTTTATAACTTTGTATTATTGAAGGAAACTCAGTAAACTCCCTGCCCTAATTTGTACCCAAGGAACGGCTTAAAAATAATAAATGTTCTTTTATTCCATACAAATAAACTCCATTTTTTAAAATCTTATTGATTAAACGTGGTACCACATGAATCAAAAATGCAAAAACTTAAGTGCCATTAGACAACGGCGCACTGTACTATATAACGGTACTAATGCTTATTCCTAAAAAATGGCAGAAATTTTATTTCGCAAAGTCAAGCATTTTTTTCGATTAAACGTGGTACCGCTGCAAGCAACGTGTGCCACGCTTAAGCCGAAAAGATGGCGTAGTATAGGGATTTAAACGGTACCGTATTATGAACGGTACCACGCTTAAGCTTTTTCTTAGCCGTAGAAATAATAGGTTCCAAATATCTGGAATCAGACATTTACTCAAACTCCAAACCTCAAAAAAAAATGTGCGTACCCTCTCAAACTCAACTTCAATCTTCATAATCACCTTTCAAATTAGTTAACACTATACAGTAACACTTGCTAAAATGAACCAAAAAAGTGAAGCCTCCAAAAAATGAAATTGTTGAATCGCAAACAAGAAATAGGAGTGAGAGTCCAACATGAGCCACTACACAATCACCACCACAAGAGGGAAGCAAGACGTAGTGTGGGTGCAATGGGCCGAGGAAGCCCCAAGTGCGCAGAAAATTTTAAGATACGGCATGTACCTCATTTAAGAGAAACTGCTGGTCAAAATCTTTATTCCACCTCTTAGATCATGCCAAACTTAGCACATTTATTGGGTTTCTTACTAGCAATTGGTATCCCGCCTACGTATGCTCATGGTCCCATATCTCACCAAGCGTTTATGTCTGAAGAAAGGCGCGGTGGAGTGCTTCTGGCTGTCGCTGGCAATATCATGATGGAGCCATGGGTATTATAAACTTGAAACCCATTTAATAAAAAACATTTGGTATGTAAAGTGACGATTACCCCGGAAAGTGGATGAAATTAATCAAACAATCGCAGAGTTGGGTTGTTGTATGAACAGTGTAAGTGAACAATTTGAAACGGTATACAAAAAACTCCTGGCTTTGAAAAGTCAGCATCCGTGATTCTTCGCCATCTACTAGCCGGCCATCCAAACTAAGTTGTTTGCATTCGCTCGTGTTAGCGTAGTCTATATTGAATTTATACGGGAAGTTAATATGCCAATGCTGATAATAAACATATGTTTCATCAAAGTCAACCCTTCATTATCTCCTGTATTTGTTAGTTAATATCAAAAAGTGGGTTCCTATTGGAGAATGTATGGGTTGATTTCTAAAGGCGACTTAAAACGGGGCAATCATCAATAGCCAGAAGTCTTTATGCTGACGGTATCAACAAGGTGTTTCGAACATTTAATGGACAGCCAAGAGTGAGGTTCAACAAATCTACCCCTTAAAAGTGGACTGGGTACCTCCTACTTTGGGTCAACACTCACGGTCAATCGGAAGCGGTGGTCTTCCTCGCTCCCCTGATCATCCGATGAGCTATGTCAATGTTGGAACTCGACACTAACATGTTAAAGTTTCGATTCAAGATAACCAGAAAGAATGTAAAGTTGATAATGGGCATGAGGTCAGCAGCAGAGCCGCATAGATTTTATCAAAACAGTATTTAACGCGAAAGAGCAGGCCTCGGTATGCAGCTAGAGCGAAACGTGGATTCACCTTGAAAACATGTTTCCATGAATAACGGCTTGAACATTTACTATATCTGTATGTTTAGTACAAACTGGCCTCATTGGGCTCCAATCTCGGCTGTTCTCAGTCATTCCACTTATTAGCTGGGCCGGGGGTCAAGCCATGGCCTACGAATCCGGGGTCAGACCGATGGCCGGGTTTCCTGATCTGGCCCAAGAAGGCCCGGTTCGGTAGCCATGTCTAGGCTGCAGCGAAGGCCCGGAAGTTAATCGACCAAGCCGCCCAAATTTGTGCTGTAAAGTGGATACCTATTAGAGAATTAACGCTGATCGCCTCAATTAAGATGGCGCTTGTCCCAGAATTACTTAGTCCATAATGATCCGCTAATTTAGTATCGGCTTTGTTTGAATACAGTCTTGTTCAAAATAATCAGTCCGAATAAACTATAAAAAGGTAAACCTCACGCCAAATCAAGCAGCTCCACTCATAATTCCAAACTCTCTTAACCAAAAACTCTTTCGCTCCTTTACCGACTCACGGAAATGCTTCCGCTGGCAGAATCGGGTTCTTGTTTTGGTCGAACTCCTCATTCTCGCATGACCAAAGTTCTAGGGATTTCTCAGAGGATTCATGATCCCAATCTAACACCAAACCGTGCATCTAGATATGATCACAAAATAATTTATCCTCGAGCCTCCAGCATTGTTATTCACCTCAGCATTTGCATAACCACGACCTCTACCAGAAAAGTGCCCTGCACCTCTTCCTCTTGGAATGAAATTGCCTCGATTAGAGTAAAATGTAGAGGCCTCGATTAAAGTGCCCTGCACCTCCTTAGAATGCTCAAAGCTAGATCTCTTTGGATTTGAAAAATCCTCGCATGATTAGTCTGCGAGTATCTAGTCTTCAATTGAAACCAAATCTGAGTTGCAGTGTTGTAGTAGATGACACTTTCAGCTATTCTCCTTTCTCCGCAGAAAAATCCACACACAACCATGCTGTTGCATCTATCCCTGGCCGGAGCCGCCATAGAAGGATCAGCAGAGCTCGAAAATTTCCATCAACAAATCCTAATTTTAGTTCATCTGGTATCATGGCTATTATTCATTCAAGCTAAAAAGTCAACATAAATCATATGAGAGCTGACTCAATTTGATTGAGTCAAAATAGAGAGAAAAATTAGAGAGGAAAATGAGATTGAAATAGAAAGTGATGATTATGATTTCTTTTATTGAACAAGTTCTCCTAATTATTATATACAATCTGTATCACTTATCTCAATAATTACTACATCATTGCTTAATCACCATTCGGCTGCCACGTGGGAGAGGATGGGTCTAAAAAAGCTCATCTGCTCCAGCACTCATTCAGTATATGTATTATTGGAATACTCCTCGTATAAATATATAGTTCTTTCCACAGGGGGGAAGCCAAGCAAAAGTTAGACAAGATTGGAATTGGCATAGGGAACATGGCTGATGTATCGATCGGCTAATGCTTCCAGGTTGATGATGGCCTCCATCAGTTGACTGAAAATTTATTGGTATATCAATCTCTGTCCAGCACCTGATCACAGTTCTGCCTCGGCTGCAGTTTTTGAAAACGCAATACACCCTATGAAATAAGAAATAAGACAATACAGAGGTGAAACGAGAATCTAAACCCAAAAAGTACCCTACATAGGTTTTCTGTATGTTTGAATTTTGTAAGTACTTCAGTTGCTCATGTGCCATCAGGCTTGTTCGTCCCTTGAACTATCCTTAATTTTCAACTTTTCCCTCGAACTATCATCAAATTTTTCAAAGGAATGTCCTAATGGATATATTATTTAAACATTAAACGCCGAAAAAATAACTACTTACCCCTAACACCAAATTAAAGATAAAAAGTAATACTTAAAATATTTCCTACATAACTCAGAATAAAACCTCCTCAACTATCTTTCTTTCTCTCTTCATACCCCACCTCCCTCTAAACTTTCCTCTCGAAATTTCTTACACAAACCACAAATCTCTTTTTTCACACACCCCACCCTACCCCATCCCCCCACCCTTCCTTCCCCGAACTCGCTAACCACCAATTCTTTTTGTTTGACACACCACACCCTACTCCCACCCCCCTCCCTCCTCTCGAACTTTCCCTAAACTTTTACCACCCACAATTTTTGACTTGTATAATGCCCGCTATTAACAACTTTAAGTAACCACCTTCATCCCTTTCTTAAATATTATTACTTCTTCTCAAAATTAACTTGTAAGAGCATTCACTGTGCTAACTACATTCATCCTATTTTTTATAAATTTTAATGTGCCAACATATCCACATTATATACAACATTCCATTTTATATTTTATTTATTCATTAATATACATGTTTTATCAAAAGCTTTTACTTTTATACTCCACATTTTATATACACAATTCTATCTCATTATTTTATCTCCATCAATTCTCAAACTGGTCTCATACATCAATTTTTATTTCATGTAATTTATACCTCCCATTTATTTAAATTACATATATTATAATATGATAAAAACAAAAATGAATATATTCCGATTATTTATTTCCTGTAGCTACAATATATTTCGTAAATACTAGTAATGAGATAAGTCAAGTAATACGAATCAAAAATGATGCACATTTCAAACTAAATTTCGCACTTGATTGAATAGGAATTAAAGCAAATATTTTATTGTGAAGTGGTGATGTGTACTCATTCCTTATTGGTTTTCATTGATTAATTAGTGTTGCATTGGTGCTGGTACATTCGCAACATTCTTAAATCTACAACACTAACATCTATTAAGTAGTAAGTTTTATGTGAACTACTACTTGAAAACTGCCCATTGCAAGTGCTCTAAGTGTCGTTAATTCACTCAAGCTTAATAAGGCCACTCAGATAATTCGAACTAAGTAAATTATTTCAAATGGGGCACCTAAACATTTGAACTTTTAATAGTACTGAGCGATTTGACACTCAACTTTTTGAACTTTTAAAATAATAATCTTCGAATTCTACTTTAATAGGTAAACTCTGTATGGCAAACTTAAAAATCATATATACTACACTTATGATCAGTTTTTTAAATAATAAATTTTTAATTGATCTAATTATAATAATCAATTTTAATTAGTTCACTTTAAAAAAACACCATCTCAACCCAGCCTCACTCCCCACCCTACTTCCCCAGCCTTCACCCCCCTCCCCACTCCACTGTCACCAGTCTCTCCTCCTACTCCCACCCACCTCCTGCACCACCCACACTCACCAAAAAAAATTCTGAGAAAATCTCCATCCGAGCCACCTAACCATGATGAATATCGGAGCTTTGTTTAAACAATGACGCCGATTCATGTTTAATATCTTAATAATATATACTCAAAAAACATTAGACTTCATAAAGAATTACGTGGAGTTAGTTTTTTTTTGCCCAATTTTTATGTGTTCTAGTTATTTATTTATTTTTTTAGTCTCTAAAAAACACTTTTTTCATGGGTGGTTTAAAATGGGACGCTAATGCGAAGATTCCTCATTTCTGGCCTGGGGACAATTGAAAATGTTTGGGTGGTTTAAAATGGGACGCTCAATGGGATGATGTTTTACAAAGGGAGGCGTGTTTAAGCAAGTAGTGGACGGGGTAGGAGGAAGAAGTTACTACTTTTGGCGATCAAGCAGCGACGGTAGGAAGCGGCATTGTGGGTGGGCAAGATTGTATGTTTTTAAAAATTGAATTAATTAAAATTGATTATTACAAATTGATCCAATTAAGAGTTTGTTATTTTAAAAATGACTCATAAAGTGTAATATATATAATTTTGCCCAGAAATTACCCTATTAAAGCAGAGTTCTGGTGCCCATTTGAAAAGTTCGTGTGCCCAAATCACTGTACGCTTATTTCGAAAAAGTTCAAATGCTTGTTGCCTATTTGGAAATAATTTACTAGTTCAAGTGTCTGGATGAAATTCTATAGCCTAATAATAATGATAATAACAACAGTAACAATTATAATTCTTTATGAACATTATAATAAATAATAACGCCATGACTTGTAGTTTAGGTGTGACCATATTTTGGGTGGTAAGCACCAATTAGGCAAAATCGCTCGATGCGAAGCAAGGCTTAACTTGTTTTTAGATTATTTAAATTGATTAAAAATGATTGTAAGTGAAATCTAATATGACCCGGCTATCTATCTTATGTATACGTTTAAGTACAAAGCTCTTACAAGTATCTTCCTAGTCAGTTTCTCAGAATGTATTAAATATACCCCTATAACTATAACTCTCACTTCAACCCTATTATCAAAAACTTATAACTATCAATACCTCAAAGCGTTAGTTACTTGTGAACTACCCAAGTTATATACTGTTTCGTTATATACCACCGAATTGATGACTCCAATGGCTACAACTGCCTTTGATGATGATTTAAGTAAATATTTCTTTTAAATCACTAAATATAAAAGTCTCATCCAATTTCATCGTTAAGCAATAGTAGCCATGTTTTTCCGCTATTTTGTCATTGCAAGACTTTAGTTTTGATGGTCAAATATTTGATAGGGATGAGATTGTAAATGTGTACGCCTCGATGACTATTTGTACTCTTTATTGATTATCATGTAACCTCCATTCTTATGTGAGTAGTTTAAAGTTAAATCAAAACAAAAAAGAAGATTATCGACAAATAAAATATTAATTCGCACAAACAATGATTATGCATCCAAGGTTCAGTGTAATTAGTTTTGTTTGATATAATTAATTAATTAATGAAAGAATATATTTTAAAAATAAACTAAAATTAAATAAATCCAACTTGCACGTCTAATACATTAAAATTACTGGTAAATTTTGATAAAACATAAAATTTGTTCATCTCAGATAAAGTGTCATATTCAAATTGAGCCATTTATTAAATTAGAATGTGGCTTAAAAATGGGATTGTTCTTGCTATCATAATGGGTTACAACTCTACTCCTAATAACACGCTACCTAAAATCATTTCCTCTTAATATTTTCTCCAAACTCCTTCTATCACACACACGGCCGGGATATATTTCCCACTCCACTAATTTTCCATTCACTAATCCTTTGTCTATTTTATCCCCAAATGAATCCACGCGGCGTATGTTTAAACTTAAAATCTTGCAATGTTGTGTGTTCTTTTGTAATTTCAGAATAAATTGATTGCTTATGAAATATACATCTCACTGCACAGAGCACTTGTTGGAAATCAAATCCAACATGCACAAAGCATGTTCGTTTAGTATATGGGCAAAAACGCGAAGCTTTTATAGAAATGCACTAGAGCAATACCTTGCGCATCGCTCAATATAATAGTTGTTATTTTTATATTTATTATTAATTATTGTATTAATTAAATTATTATTATTGGTTATTAATGTAGTTGTTTATTTTGTAGTAATTAACATTTTGAGAAGTCGGTTTTTATTAATAATTAATGCTTCGAATAGCTCATTTCGTAATTATGCCTGAGACGCCGATTCGCATCAGTAATTAATGTTTGAGAATTCGATTTTGTAATTAGTAACTAATGTTTCAATAAGTCTATTTTAATTAGTAATTAAATATGTTTGATAAGATATAACGATTAATAATTAAATATATTCGATAAACGTTGAAAATAAAAGACATAATTCATATTTGATAATAAATACATAACAACAAATAAAATAATCCATATTCGATAGACATAATATCATATTCGATAGACTCATGTTTGAATTTTAAAGCCAATAATTGTTTTGGCTGTTTTTAATTTTTTTTGTTAAAAGTTAAAGTTAATAATGTTCAAGTTAGTGTTAGAATGTCAAATTATTTATGGTAACTATTTAAATAAATAAATTATATTGATTATTTATGTCAAATATTAAAATAGAAAAATAAGGCTCCAACGGGCACATCATGTGCTCAAATAAATTATCCACGCCAGGCTATGTAGGTTGGTTTCTTTCCACCAGATGGGCACCGTGTACGCTTAGTTAGACCATGAATACGTGTCAGCGCTTCGTTGGTTTCCTGGAAGTTCGCAGCGCTGGGTTTCGACAACCCGCGATTGCCTTTTAATTTTTATAAAAAATGCATTGCAGAAAAGTACAATTGTAGTTGGCTAATTAATTTTTTATATTAATTATGGTAGATTTGAAATTGGTTATAAGAATGAACCTTTAACAAAATCTATAAGTTTTCATCTTCAAAAGTATGGAAAGTATTCTTTAACTTCAAAAATACTCTAATTTTGTTTAAGAATTTTGGAAATAAGTTCATCTGACAATAAATCGCTAAGTTGTAATTTTAAGAATTCTCGTCTTAATTTTTATGTTAACTTTAAGAAATGTGAATATATTTCTTACAGCAGCTAATATTTATTGAGCATTATCATTTTAATGTAATATGTTCAGCGGCCACTAAGATTGTTTTCATGTTTTTCATTAATATAGTCATTAAAGTTGTAACTAATGCCTGAATTTTAAATAAATATTTTGATTTTTTTAATTTTTTTTGTTCAAAGTTAAAGTTAATAATGTTTAATTAGTGTTAGAATTTCAAATTATTTATGGTAACTATTTAAATAAATAAACTATGTTGATTATTTATTTCAAACATGAAAATAGCAGAATAAGGCTGCAAAGGGCACATCATGTGCTCAAATGGAATCATCCAAATTTTATCTAGTGGGTTTTTCAATTAGATACGCACCGTGGTATGCTTAGCGGTAAACAATGAATACGTATTTCCACGCCATTGGTTTCTCCTTTCTAAACGAAAGGCATCTTGTGTGTTGGGCCAAGCCCGCATATACTGGAGCACGACGGAGTCTCCCTAAGGAGGCACACTAAGACTAAATTAAGCTTAGGCCCAACCAGTATTAAAATTCTTTTGTGCTCTTTACTTTAATTAATACTCCCTAACATACAATTAATTACTAACAAAACATATATAAATTAATAATGAAATAATTAATGAATAATGAATACTGATATAACAAAATTGGATTAATAAATTAATAAAATCTTAATTAAGTAATAATTTATAATTAATATATCTGGCTCAATTATATGTTAATATTAATTAATAATTGATCTAAAAAAATGAACAATAAAGCATAACTAATTAGTTTATGTATCCAACGCAAGGCTTCGCAAGGCTTGCTTACTCAATGAACTCAAGTTGAATGTCAAATGAGTTTACACTACATAAAAATTGTTAACTTTGATCCAACTTGCTAAAAATATGTTGATAGAGTTTTACCATGAATTGCTTATGTTCGCTAAAGATAAAATGTATAAATTATGATTGAAAAATTTCTAGTTGAAATAGAGTTGACCCACACACAACTCAATTAAAACAGTTAATTAAAGGATGAAGTGACATTTTATTTGACTAAATTCTTTTATCTTGACACGGTATCAAACGTACTCTTGGGCTTGACCTAACTAAATTGTTAAAGGTTAATGTCAATTTCATATATGCACAAATCAATTCTCATTGGTAATTTGGTAACAGAATTTATAATTCTTGCATTACCTCAATACCATCTCACCACGTACCCTCACTTTATTATTTCTTTAAGCATCACATCTCATCTTATTATTAAGTATGTGGTTTTGCAATACAGCATTAGATACTCCCTCATGTTCACAATGTATAAATTACCTATATGACTTGTATATAAAATTTAAATATATGATTATTTGACCAACATAAAGATATTTAATGTTTTCAACAGTTTACCCTTTTGTTACTAACTTGATGACTATTAAATGGATAGTGTATGGTTATTGTTCACCATACATAAGAGTATAAGACACTTTAAACTGATAGAAAAATCATTGTCATTTGATAAATAAAAAATACAAATTACAACATTATATACTATCGGGGGCTAAATGTAAAACGATAATATTAACTGGGATCAAATCGCAACACTATCACACATTGTGGATTAAATTGACAATTAACATTGAAATGTTAACCCTTTTCGTTCCTAACTTGATGACTACGTACTAAATGAGTATATGTCACCTTCGTTTTTTCTAATTGTCATTATAAATTGCAAAAATTGTTGTAAAATAGTTGACATTCTCCAATTCCAATGTAATACTACTATTTGGCTGCTTTTTCTTAAGTCCCTATTTAACACTCATAGTTTGATAATGAAGTTCACTCGTTCCATCGATAAATATACCATTTAATATGTCCCGTGGAGAATAAGTTTGCTTTGACATTTACATCAACATTCTTAAATAGGTTCTTATACATTATTTTCTCTGTGCTACAAAAGAAATTGTGCACTCTTTAATTGCCTCACATCCAGATTGATAATTTGTGAGGATAAATCATTATGATCTAGAGTTTAAATCTGAGGGGAGACGGTGTCGATATCGAGAGTTCACTTAAAAAGTGAAATCTCTATTGTCGAGGCTGAATGCTTGGAGTGCTTTTCTGATCCCGTCTTTTAGTATGCTTTACCACGGTTTCGTTATCTTGATAAATGTGTCCATTATATCCTTTTGGACCCACAGTCTGATAAATTTCTATTCTGGCTTCTTTCTGCGAAATTGGACTTTCAACTATTTAAGTCAATCTAGTAGAAATGGTTCCTTTCAACTATTTAAGTCAATCTAGTAAAAATAGTTCTTCTAGGAATGGTTTGGGACAACCGCTCTCTTCTGGATCCGCTGGCGGGTGCTGGAGAGATAAGGTCTGGTAGATACGATTAAAACTTGATCATGTGGTACACAGTGTGACGTGGAGAGCGTCATGAGGTATTTCTGACGATCAGAGTTAGTATTTAGGGCTTAGTAGAATGTGCCCATGAATGGTAAAATAGGCGTTAAGGAAAGGTACTATGAGTGAGGTATTTATAAGAGCCAAGTACAAAAGTGTGGTACCATCCTTCTCCCAAACTCCTTGGCCTTTCGTCGTCATCTTAGAAGCATACACACACTCGTGAGGCACTTTCCTTATGACACTAAGTCTAGAATGAAATTGACGGTTTTGACTCTTGATTGTGGAATTGGGCCTTGAAGATGTTTATATACTTGATGATTTTGTCTGATGCACCATCTCTTGGCTCGTCGTGAAGTTGAGATATTCCGTAGTCCTTGGTCAGTTCTTTTATTTATTGAGCCCTTTGCATATATGTGGGTAGGCCAGCCTACCTCACCAGTATCTGACTTCGATATAAACTAGGCTAAAGGGAGCACTTACACAGCAGCTTGAAGTTTGAGTGTGGAAGCTGAAGTGACAATCATATTGGTAATTCCTCATCCAATTTCCCAGCATTTTCCGTGAAGTATGTTCTTAACTTTTGTCGTTTAGAAAAGATGCGGTTCATGACCTCTACTTCCCCATTCGACTGAGGGTAATATATTGGGGCAAACCGATGTTCGATCCCAAACTTTTAAAATTAAGCTAACTACATGTCAGCATGGCCAGGACCAAATTGTCACGGGAAACTAATATCTTAGAATTCTAAACCTCATTGAAGATATTTTCGGAAAAGTGAACTACATTCTTGTTTTTGTTTTCTTAAGGAGTGCATTTCTATTTGTAAATGATAACATTACAATAGCGAATTCGGCTCCGCTTTGTTTTGTAACTTCACTACTAAGTCGATTCCCAGCACATGTGAAAGGATTGGGCTGTGGCCCAGGGGTTAGAGCAGATGTGTGGAGCATTACCCATTTCTTTAGCCAGTACTCTATTCACGTAATACCCGACTCTTGTACTCTTGTGGCCAATAATAACCGACTCTTTGTAATCTTAATGGCCGGAATCTTTTATGTGGCTTCAGCATACAGGTTGCTTCGTTAATACCTTAAATTTTATCCTCGAATTAATTACACAGGCAAAGGACCATTCAGATTTTTTTATATAACTCCGGCAGTATACTTAATTTACTTAGGCTGCGGTTTTGTATTTTTTTAGCTTCAAGGTTATCATTTGGGGGAGTTGTCCGTCCTGTCAATGCTGATTATGGGAGTTCTTGATCCGTTAGGCGGATCTCTTAGCTCTTAACACGACTTTAGCCCATGAGTTGATCACGTACTTCGACGTATACCGCTTCGGGAATGCGCTTCTGTAAGTGGTGGCAAGTGCGGATAATGGAGTGCCTTTTTCATTCTTTGCTCGGGGAATATGTTCAAATATGATCTGCTTAAAGCTTTGAGATATTTATTTGCCTTGGCGCGATATCTCGATGGGTTTCATTTTTACTCCTTGGCATGCCGGATCGGTCTATTACCAACAGAGTCTCCTAGCAAAAACTCTTATGCTGGGGATTTGACCGGCTTCAATCAGATTATCATTGCTTCGTATTGACCTCATTATTTGTATTAGGAAGCTGAACCCGGGCTCATTTGTCTCATAACTGGGTCATGTAATTAGTACTCTTGCCTTACATGTCGTTGGTGGCTCGATCGCATCTGTTTTGTCAGTTTAAGCGAGAGCTTGGGTATTAGGCCACCCGGTCACACTACATGATGAGAGGTGGTCGAGGCCGGTGCGATGATTACAAAATGCACTTGATGTTTGTGCACGATAGTCTTGGGTATATGAAATCCTTTAAAACACAAGCAACTCACATCGTCCAGGTGGTTAACCCGTCGACAATCTTTGGAGTGGACAACAACTCTCTTTTAAAGGTTGTCCGGTTACGCTTGGATTAAGTGCGACTTCAAAATATGCCTTAGGTTTTTCTAGTTGAGAGATAAAGGTGAAAAGCGGCTTTATCAATTATGGGATTCCTTTAGTCGCTGTCTACCAGCCAGCATGGCTAAACATGTCTCGATTTTTGCTTACACCCCACTCCGCTTCTCCCAATGACGCCTTGTTAGAATCTAGTATGAATTTATTAAGTGATAAACACAATTCATCATCGCGGATATGATGTAATATATTAATCCCAAATACAAAATATAAATGTATGAATAAAAGGAATTCTTACATTACTTGAGCGAACGAACCCAAATCTGTAATGTCCAACCTCGTGTGAAAGCCATTCAAGTCTCAAAGCTGGATTCCGATGCCGGAAATGATGTCTCTACAGATTCCCATTATGTAGAAATAGGCGAAATCTTGAGCTTGCTAGAGTTTGAAGATGAAATGAAGTGGAAGAAAACTCTTCGATTCTATGGGGAGAGGCGGGAACTTTCAGAGTTGGGTTTTTATGATTGTGATGAAAAAACCTAATCCTATTTTAAATCTTACAGTCTAAATTAGCTCTTTACAAAAGCAAACTCGTTAAGAAATCGGTTTAACTTTCGTTAGCAATTAAGACCGTTAGCAGAGCTACAATTAAATAATGAGTTCTTGGTGAGATTTTTTCTATTTTAATTAACTTATGAGTCAATTAAAATACTAGCAGTCATTATCCCGGATAACTTATCAAGTTATTAAATCCGATCTCGATTGCTTAATTCAGTTAAACTTGCAAGTTTAACCAATTGATGTTCATGACATATATTTGCTCGATATATAAATAATTAGAGATACGACCTCTCGATATCTGATGCCGTTTAATTTAAATTCGTGAAATATTATTAGAACTCTCGTTGTGTGTGTGTGACGCTTTTAGGCTCGGATAATAGTAAGTTGTATAATAATAATAATTGACCAAAATTACTATTATTATAACGATTAATAGTAAGATCTATGATATTTCATAACCCTTAAATTATCATGAGAACCCGGCGCTAGTAATATCTGATTCTGAAGGTGTGAATACTAAGAAGTTACGGTAATCTCGTTTAACCAAACGGTAAATGAATTGATCTATGATTGTCGCCAGCAGGCGCAATAAAGGGGAATCGATTCGTTGATTTCTGACAGCTGGCTAACTGCAGTACATCGAGGGCAATGTTCTGTCTGATTATTACCGTTCTCTGCTTGAGGTCCAAAAGCAATTGAGGTGATCCCAAATATCTTTTCGGCTCACCAAGCCTCAGCTACCTGCCAAATTGACTACGGCTTTTCCTTTGACATGCGTCTCAGATTCTTGAAAAATGGGAGATTAAAATTTCGCTGACTTTAATATAGGCGATTGACAGCATGAATACATGGGATTTTGGACTTCCATTATGGCATTGGGTGGCTTTCTTGATAACTCACTATCTTTGTCGGGGTTGAGCTCAATTCCCCACTGACATCATACATCGGGATTTTCCACCATGACTTCAAATGAACAACACCGGGGTTTTATCTTGATGAAGCTCTGCTTAGGCTATTAAAGGGTTTCCTGAGATTTTCAGTGATGCGCCCGTGTTTTGCTTTTGACTAGCGTATCATCAGCGTAGATCTCCGTAATGCGCTGTCGGGAAGCGAATGGGTTTACCGTCGTTGGTAGTAAACCCTCGTTAATAACAATCCGAGCAGCGTCACGCTTCCAGCCAATACAACTCGTATTTAGTGATGAATGCAATTTTTCTGTCTTGAGGGGGGTCCGCATTACGTTTGGTGATATCCTCGAGGAAGCGTTCTGTAAATCAAAGGCCTGCGTATCACCGCCCCTGCAAATCCGTGGCGCCCGGCGTGGCGGACAAAGTCTTTAGGATGATAAACTTTGTGCGAGTAGTAAAATATGAGCAAATCCATGTTGTATTATTGGAGAAAGCTGTCGGCGCCCGTTAAATCTCGTTGGGAATTTCAACTCATGATTGCTTGCACTTTTAACAAAATCCTTGTCACAATAGTATATTAATAAGCCATTAAAGAGTCTCTTATTTGCTTTATGGGTTGAGAAGGTTGGGTCGCAATATAACTTTGTGTCTGATGGCAGATTGGAGTCCCATGCCCCGGGCATATCCTCGGTCTAGTACAAATACATCCTAAAATCTTACGTAGCTATTAACATTGCTTTGCTTTTCCCAAACCGTACCTATTCGAAGGTTTCCTTATTCTCTTGTTTAAGGCAATTGAGACCTCATATGAGGCATGGGCATTTCTCTTACAAGCTTCTTTCTGCCGGCCGAGATTGTTTTCGTCGCCGCTCTCTTTTGCAATCAGTACTCCATATGATTTTCCTGCTCCTCTTTACATCACTTTTGAGAACTTTTGCTTAGTGGTCGCAAAAATGTTTGATAGCATATCCTTGCTCTTTTTTTTATCATGCAGGTTCTCACATGTGCCCGCTGGGTAGGGAAATTCATCTTCGAATAAATAGGTAACTATCGCCACTGCTTGGCGGTTAGTATGGGTCGTCCTATCAACCCATTGTACGAAGAATCCGCGATGTCTACCACTGTAAATTGAGGTCTGATAGTTGACACGCTGTACCGCTCTGCCGTGAAATCGATGTGACCGTACCCGTCGAATTTATGGAGTCTTTGTGAACCACATTAATGGTATATGGAGCGGTTGTAGAAAACTATCTTGAGGCTATGACTTATTGAAGGTGCTTTCAAAATATAGTATATCACAGAACTTCAGTGTCTAGCATTCGCTCAGCGGTGGAAATTTGCAATTATGGGAGCTATAACGCGAGGTCGTCGTGGTAATTCGATCCACATTAACTTCGTTATCGGAAGGCCGATTATTTTGCTTAAAAGGTTGGGTTGCGATTAAGGAATACACTCCCTGCGAGCATAATTCTTTACAGTTTTGCGGGTGTCGCCGCCCCTGCGATACCGTCGAGAAATAATTTATTAATATCTTTTGATGATTCGGCGCCTCTTGTAGGCTGCTTGTTTAATCCTCGGCCGATTCTGCGGGAGAACTCTGCCCGGTTTGACCGTAGCGTCGGTGAGTTCCGCCTCCCGCTAAACTCCTTAAAGTATCCTCTTGTTAACTACTCAATTTATACCATTGAGAATTGGCCTCATTTGTGTCGTACCCGTACTCGTGATGGTATTCGCGATAGGCCCCAGATACAGCTCTGCTTAACTGCAGTGCTTGGCTTAAATTCATGGCTTGGGTAGCAAATTCCTACCGTCAATTTGGGGAGTATACATAAAAGCTATAGACACTCTTAATGATTAAACGATCCATTAGCATTCCTTGAGTATATCGAACGAGCCCCTTTTCGGGCAAAGGCTCATAATTCCATTTTGTGGAACTTGCCCCACAATACCTTTGAATTGACTCCCCAATGGGGCTTTTTCTTGGTGATCGTCCTGGCCTACGGATTACGTCTAGCGTGTATTTGTTTTGACCCTCGTTATTTTTTAAACTCCTCTGGATTCAGCATGTTGCCCGACTACTGCCGTTAGTGCGTCTTTAGGCAGCCCAGGGGGGTTCTAGGATTAGAGCCTTTTTCAACTTCCCATATGTCAGGCCTCGATAAAAAGCCATGTAAGGTATTTTATTGTTCACCTCTGGTATGGTTAATAGGATATCATTATACCTCTTATGATAACTTTTGAGAGACTCATTAGGACCTTGTTGAATATCCATTAGCGCCCATTAGTCACAAATCTTGCAATATGGCCGGACCCAAACTTGGCGAAGAATCATTCGCTATTTGTTGATATGAATCAATGGACATGCATAGTAGACGAATACTGATCGAGGCTCTATCCATTGAGGCTGTTTAATCTTTGCATATATATATCTGAATGGATTAGATGTAATAGTCATCTTAGCCAAAAAACCTTGTAAATGTTCGATGGGGCCACGCATTGCCATTGAATTGGGTGAGCGGGAGTAAAGTGAAACCCGTTAGCGATAATGGTACCGCATCCAGCTTTATCCGTAAATGGCATCTTACTACGCTCCATTTTACACATGGTGGTTGGCAAGAATGTTTTCATCATTTCCTTAATATTTGCCAACTTTTGCTGCAACTTTTGAGTAGTGGGATCAACTTTGAGGAATGCAATTTTTGTGAAGATGCTACTTGGCGGGCTTGAGCCTCTTATATTGGTCCTTGTTCCCCGTGGGGCTTTACTGCTCCCTGAAGACTCACCAATGTCCTATGGTGTGTATAAGCGGGATACTTCTTTTCCTCACTCTGCTCTCTGTTTAAAACTTCATTGACCCGCCCGTTGTATTTTTCGCTTTCGATATTAAGTTGGATATGGAGGTTGTGGATCTTTCGTTGGGCGGGTTATTTTTGTTAATGAATGGTGAGCAGTTATGTTTGTATTATTCATATTTTTTTTCAATCATTTCAGAATGGCAAGCGATAAATGTGATCGTATCTTTTGAATACGTATCTGAATAGGGCCTACTATTCTGAAATTTCTTTTGCAAAATTGGATTTTCAACTATTTTGATCAAATCTAATAGAAATAGTTCTTCTAGGAATGAATGCAGGGCGACCGCTCTGTACAGGTCCGGTAGCGAATCTTTGGAGAAGATAAAATCTAGTGAGTCTCTTTATTAGATCTAGTGTGAATTTCATATCTTGATAAACACCAGAATTCACTTACATCGGGATCCCTGAAATGATATAAATTAATCTAAAACACATAATTAGCAAATTATGAATAACGAACTCTTCTGGTGATGCGGTAGTCTATCGACACGTTCTTTCGAAGCCTCCTTTGAATTCCAAATTTGGTAACTTGAAATGTAGTGCCCTCCCAGTTAAGTTACGCACACGAGGAGAGGTTGAATCCTACGTTGTGTTTGATAGAACAGCAGGTTGATTAGTGAAAAGTAAGAGAAGAATTTTCAATTAGCACCACGCGATATTTTAAACCATATGGAGGAGAATGGAGGAAGGCTTTTGTTTTTTCATTTAAGCTGAAAAACTTATGATAAAAACCTAATAAGTTTTATTATATATGTCGAGCCTAAAGCTGACGAATAGCTTAATAGGCGTCCGTTAAGTTTAATTAAACCGTTAGGAAAGTAAAATCAAACACTAACAAGTAGTAAGCCCCAGCAGTTGCTAACAAGCTCGACTAACTATCGAGATTAATTGATTGGTAATTAATTAATTCATTTTCATCAATTGTATTTTACATTATCAATGTAAAATCCCAATTGAAATATTAAGTTGATTACAATCAACTACCGATTTAGCAAATGTAGTTTAATTTCATACATGAAATATAATCCAACGACAATTGTATGTGTGTGGCCCACAGGCTCGGATAATAGTAAGTTGTATAATAATAATAATTGACCAATTACTATTATTATAGCGATTAATAGTAAGATCTAGCGATAAGCTGTAACCCACTTAAGGTATCATGAGAACCCAGAGCTGGTAATATCTGATTACTAAGGTGAGCAGCTAGAAGTTCGATAATCACGTTTAACCAACCGTGAAAAATGAATTGATCACCATGATTATGCTTAAGCGGCATAATAAAGGGAATCGATTCTCGTTGATTTACAACGCTCCAGCTTGCCGCGGGCCGATTACCTTGATTCTAAACATCACGCGATCTACAGTCGTAGGCTAACCATAAGAAGTGCGTCATGAAAGCATACAACTTTCTTTACTCGAGTATGAGGCCCGGATAAGCATTTATGGCGTCCCGTAAACCAATCGATTACAGTATTGTGAGGCTGAGATCTTCCCTTGTATATCGAGACGGATAAATCCTCCCGATATATCGACATCTGTCGTTATACTGTTGTGTGACAACCCAGCGTATGCCGTTATAATCCCATTTAAGGCGGAGCGTTTGGTCATAGTCGAAATGCCAATTTCATATAACACGAGATAGTTATATGTCGTGAGTCTAAGAATTGTCGAACCTAAAATTCTAAACAAATATCATAGGACACGGATATGTTGTATCTTATGAATTCGTTTCGATGCAATTTGCCAGGTCGCGGACGGGCGGGGCAGGTATTGATCTAGTCATAGCAGTAACGTGATCGATCTTGATCGTGTCGAAATGCCATGTTAGTCATATAATGCTTGTCATGCAACTGAAGCATCGACGAGGCCTTTGGTATCAGTGTTTACAGGCTTGAAGGGTGTAATCAACGATTAAGTATTCTTCCTGCAGAAATCATAGACTAACTTTAGGAATTTAACTTTCCCCATTTCATCGGGGATGATACATTATATTATATGTTCCAGCGGCATGTGAAATAATTAATGGAGTAACTATATGAATGAATCACGCATTCATGTAGTTTTGAATTAACTAATCGATTCTAAAGCTGAACTTTTGTTTTTAATCGATTCTCTTATTCGGAGAAAGTGAATAGGCCCAGCTCCTTTGAAATTTTCCATGTTTAGTTCGCCCGTTAAGCTCGTGAAAAACTTGGTTGAATCGCGGGGGATCTCGACTTCGAGATGCGTGCTTAAATCCGCCAGATGGATCCTTTAAAACTTTGCGTGACTTCTTAGATAATTTCATGATATGTAAAGCGAGAGGATAGTGATTACAATCGCATCCTTTGCGAAATCTTACTTCTGGCGATCGCTTTTACGTTAAATGGCCGGTCTGCCAGCCAGGAATCATTGACTAAGATTATCGACATGGTATGCGACTATGATCAAAATGGGTTTTGACACCTTACCGGGGTTTATCGGGTAGGTTTACAACTTGACTCAAGTGTGTTAAAATCACATCTGCACTTATTAAATGCATATTATTTTAACAAGCATTAACATATAAGCAATTGGTAGTCAAGTTGTAATACCAGTTCAGGATTTCCTTTTAGTTTACTAAATGACATACTAGACTTCGATCTGTTATTATTGAAATTCTTGGCTAATAGTCTTTCACGTAGTCTGGTATCCATAGTCTTTATCAGCGTTTAGTTACAAGTGAAGATCAACAAAGCTGATCCATTCCATTGTAACTATAGTTACCTCTATTCCTTAAAGTTACTACCCAGCGTATTCAGAATATGCGTGAATGCCTTCTAGTAAAACTTGATTCCGATCAAAGGAAATAGAGTACTCACGTCATAGTTGTCAGTGCACTTGATACATGACCTTGTAGCGGCTTATCTGATGAATATTACCATGTAATGGACTTGGCCATTTCTGGAGTGTCTTGAGGCCACTTACTAGTGGGATTAGACCTCTAATGAAGAGTTGTCTTTGTCGATAAGAGAATCTGTCTATTTATAGAAATTTAATCTATTATATAGATTTCAATCAATTTCGAAGCTTAAGCGACATCTTAAACTTAACGAAGCAAATGTCATCTGGCTGGCATATATATAATGTGGTGA
This sequence comes from Lithospermum erythrorhizon, assembly GCA_019722365.1. Taxonomy (NCBI): domain Eukaryota; kingdom Viridiplantae; phylum Streptophyta; class Magnoliopsida; order Boraginales; family Boraginaceae; genus Lithospermum; species Lithospermum erythrorhizon. The sequence continues at coordinate 71,383 of JADFUC010001532.1, read as the reverse complement.
TTATAGCGTGTCACGTATATGTAGGCGGAGGCTCCTGAGGAAATGTACAGAATCTAATCATTTCTTATACCGCCTTTAAGGTTGTAGGAAGATTTTTCAACATTTAAGTATATAAAGCTTCATTTATCTTGATTAAGCTCAGCCCAAGGCACTTTAAGGAACTCAAGGTTCTTAAATCGCTCTTGATTACTTTATTGATTTTCATCAAGTATATAAAGTGAGGAATATAACTCTATACTCGATCTTAAGTTTACAAATTTAGATTCTAGTAGTATAGAAACTTTCTTTTACATACTCGGAATGCTTGGAGTTCAATAACAATCAGTATCCATGCATCCATGGTGCCAGGAACATTCTTTTGGATAGCTTGCTTATACCCATATTATAATAACGTGGAATAGCGATAAGAAAGTTTGAAATAAACTGTGAGCATAGTCAGCCAATGAATATGTTTAATCTTGGTTCTGACGAATGCCTTGATTAAACGGCTAGATTAAAGCTGGTGATTGCTCATTTCATGAGAATACATTGTGCCGATGATTCTAAATCCACAGCCTTGATATGGGAATGGGCTGCTACTCTGATGGATACCAATCCCACAGAAGATAAAATAAGAACATACTCGACCCGTGTATTCGCGTCTTATTTCATTTAAGTGACGCCCGTTTATTGGAGTATTATTTATTCATATTGTCGTTGTATGTCATTGCGTTTAGCTTTAAATCGTAGTGGATACTCATGATATAACGAAGGGTTCTAATCTGCAGTTTGGTATCTCTACGGAGCGGCGAATGCGTTCAAGTCACGTATTTATTTCCACTTGTTGTACTTCGTAATGAGGCTACATATGTCTGATGATAAATTACCTTGTATAGTGAATGAAATAAATACCCGGCTTCCTTACGGTTATGTACAAAATGACTTACTATCAACTTTGGATGCGAGGTTAAATTATGTCTCTACGGTGACATAATACTAACTTATCTATCACGAAGGCGTTCAAAGTTTGTTTATCGAGCACAACTCTTGAGGATTTTCAGCGATTGAATAGATAAATTAAATTTAAAAGGTAAGTGTACTTGACCTTAATATGTGAAGTATTTAGGTATTTGTGTTTTACTATGCGTTAACCTGATCACTTACTAATGCTCATTTCAACTAATGACAATCTAAGGTTAGAATGAAATTATCTTGGTATATGAAATTGAAAGATCTAATCCGCTTTGTGTTTTAACTTCATTAACACAATTTCTTAATGCGTATCAACAAGTGCGTTTTAAGATTAGAATGATGTCATTCTTTGGATGATATACTACTTATAAACGATGATAGCCATTCCAGAACTTGATAGTATTGATATGGTCCTTTCCACGTATCCTTTATCAACTCGATGTATCATTCGATGACTCAATCTTGATTAACTTGTATGTAAACACTCTGAGCTTAATTTAGACTAAGCGCTCCCGCTAAGTCTAGTAAGAGTTGACTTAGTTAAATCTTTCAGATTATCTTTCGAAGTCTTTGTTAAGTCGTTATCCGTAAGTATTACTTTCGATGGTTTGTTGAATTCGGTGTCCTTTTTAAAGAAGAGTAGAGTAATGTTTCCTTAATCGAATCACGATATGAAAACGTGTAAGTCAGACATGACACTCTTTTACACTCTTTACAAGTGCAAGAAAATAGTTTAGAATCGACCGTCTTGCGTGGAGGATTTAAAAGCGTATTATTTCTTATAATGTAATCGTACTATCATTCTGTGAAGGCTCGATAACTTCTTTAATATCTTTGTCTTCCGACTATTGTTATGCTTGGCTCGTATCCGTGATTAAATCGTAGCCAATTGAAAACTAGTGTTCTCGGCAGTGATGTGACCAAAATATTCTGCGGCTTTGACGATAAAATTGTTTGAGATATAAGATTTAATCGAATCTACTCTTTCGATTCCTAAATGTTGCTTAAAATCTAATAACCATGCTTTGAAGTTAAAATAGTAAGTGAATCATTAACTTCAACTTATAGTTCCATGTTCGACAAATGCAATACAGTGACGTGAGAACCGAATAGATAATTTGCTTATTTGGTTACATACCCGTAAGCTTTTGTTTCCTCAGCGATTCATGAACGTGTTCATCATGTTAAAAACTAAATGCCATCCAGCGTATCACGAAATGTAGATACCTGACATTGAAGATCTTTTCAATAGTTTTCTCAGTCGGGTTAAAAAGATATCAAACTATTTATCATTTTAAGACTTGTTTTGGTGCTAAAGACAATATGACATATTGGTCTTACATGCTTGTCGTCACCTTTGATTGAATCAAAGGTAATTATCCTTGATCATATCATGTGACTTTGTTCACTTGAACCAAGGATTCATGCTGACGTATCAACATGATTGAATCAAGTCTTAAATGTTTGTGAGTATTTAAAGTTTTATCCTCTATTAGCATACAGCGATTCTGCGATAGTTGAAGAAAATCGCGTTGTAACACTGTTTCAACAAGTCATTCGATTTCTCCTTAACTTATTTTATTTCACATTATAAAGTCATGCGTTTAGTTTGCCCGATGAATGGTGAATAAAATAGGTAAACTTAATAATGAAACATAATAGGAAATATGCAACTTAAAATAAGCGATTAGTTCAAAACAATCCATACGTATTTACAAAATGAATTGTAAATATAATACCGTCTTGAAATCTCGCAAAATGTACAAGGTATCGAGATCTCTTTTATACTCGACTCAGCTTGGCAACAACATATATTTTGAATCAAACTATAATAGTAGGTTGCTCAACCAATTATGTAAAGTAATATCTTAATTGCAAAATTCTGTATGCCCACGATTCAAGCTGACACTAGCGTACATTTTGAATCAAATGCTGATAGTAGGTTACCCGACGATTCTGAACTACATGCTCTTGTCGCTGGCATTACCATACATGATGCTGCACGACTGTATCTCCGGAAATGAACGGTTAATACGATTAAACCAACTAGTTACTTGGGTGATCGCCAGAAAGCCAGCAGCGTTGGTGGAAATCCTTGGCATGATTCGTTGTCGTATCGAAGTCTGAAAGCGTAACCTTGCCGTAGCGATGTGTCATCATCTGACCGATTTGTGACTTCAAATTGACGATACATTGCTTAAATTTTAATTGGTGAGATTAATGTTATTTAACTTTATTTAAATGCGTAGATAAGCGCATATTCGAGCAACGTCGCGACATGAAAAATAAATAAATAGCTGAATTTAGGAGATATAGATATGACCCAGGACTAAGTAATAACAAGTGAGATCTTACAACATAAGTCTATTCTACGATTCTTAACAAGTCTTGATCTTGTGATGCTTAAAACATGAAACCTCGAGTTATAAGTCTTGCGTCTTTTTTGTCAAATGTATCTCGATGCATGATTACATACTACTCTCTAACCCACCTTAGGCGACCTGCGAGGCTTGTGGTAAAATGAATACAAGAATAAAAGAAATACGACTCTAAGATTAGGTTCTGATATTTTCCGATGCATTAGGCGAGTAAAATAAATAAATTAAAAGCCCAGATTAAATATCCCCAAATGCCTCGTTTCCATTCCATAACATATATATGGGCAAAATATTAAAACAAATAAATGCATAATGTCATATATATTAAATCAAATGAGATCAAATGTGTTAAATTGACTAATTAATTACCCGTTATTTTTATAATTAATTATCAATTAATGTAAATTACGAATTTTGAATACTTCACACATGATTAATGATAATTATTACAATAGTGCTCGGCCATAAATAATAATTACTTACAAATAATTAACTCCAAAATTTAAAATTAAGTAGTAATGAAAATATTTTCAAAAATTATCAATTAATGAAAATAATTGAAAAGGAAATATAAATCAAATTTAATGCCATTCAAGATATATATTGATTATCTTAACGACAAAATTTATGATTTAACATTTAAAGCCGAAATTAATAATTACCAATAATTTTTAAAGCCAAAAATAATTACATAAAATACATTTAGGATTTTCTAAAACGGACGACGAACTTCAACGGCCAACGACCTCGGCACTTGGCCTTGGCTGGCGGCCGGAGTAGTCTTCTTGCTACCGATGAGCTTCGTCTGACCGGCTGGAAACGTGAAATTCAACTTTTGGACTGGCGCCAGAGGTAGTCAGTAAGTTCGGCGACGATTTTGGTAATTCATTTGGAGTTTAGGTTTTTGAGATTCAGTTGCAACTTTTGTAAAAGCGTTTGGAGGCTCTAAAATTCAAAAATTCTGAGATTTTTTGTTAAACATCCTTGATATCGTTATTGAGCAAAGTGGAATTTTATCGAAAGCAACACAGTTTTAGTTAAACTAGCAAATCAATTCTTGAATTTTTGGAGTACTACAAAATTCAAAAGTTAGAAAAAAAAACCGGAATGAACCTCAAAGGGTCAAGAACACATAAATTTAATTTCGCAATTTTTAAAAATTTCTAATCTATTTAGCAAAATCGAAAATGATTCTACCTCAAATTAAAAATGTAAATTAATCAATTTTAATCCCTTTCAATTCTGTGAAACAATTAAATAAACTTCAAATCATCAAAATCAATACATGAAATGATGAAGATTCCGGCCATGTAAAAAATATATATAAAATATAGGTTTGATTTGTTTCATATTATATATTTATCAATTGAATATATAAATCATAGAAAATATCAAAATTAACTAACAACTATGTCCTTAGCACAATCAAATTAGATAAAAACATAAAACTTAGTAGGCTCTAAGACCCTTTGTTAGAATGCAGTGAATTTCACGTGTGATAAACGCAAATTCATACATCCGAAATCCTCAATGATATAAATTAAGCTAAAACACATAATTAACAATTATGAATAACGAATGACTACGGTGATCTGCGTGGAAGTCTATCAATATATACGTTCTTTCGAAACCTCCTTTGAATTCCAAATTTATGACACTTAAAATGTGATATATACAGTTGGTTACGCGGAGAGGTTGAATCTCTGTTGTCAAATTTTGATAGAGCATTAGATTGATGGATGAAAAAAAATCGATAAAGAAGAATTTTCAATTCTTAACTAGCATTACCGGCCATATGGAGGGAGAAATGGAGGAGGCTTTTTTGTTTTTCATTTCATAAAACTTATGATGAAAAACCTAATAAGTTTGCTTATATATATCAATATATAAAGCCCAATGAGAGACAAACTTAATGAAGGCAGATTAAGTTTCACTTAAGCAGATTAAGTAAAATCAAACACTAACAAGTTGTTAATAGTAATTAACAAGTTACTAACAAGCTCAACTAACTACTCAGTGTAATTTATTTGACTAATTAAATTAATTCATTTCATCAATTTATATTTTACATTATCAATGCCAAAAATCCCAATTGAGAATATTCATTGATTCTGATCAACTCTCGATTTAGCAAAATGTAGTTAATTTCATACATGAAATATACAATCAACGTCATTTTGTATGTGTGACTAGAGCTCGAATAATAGTAAGTTGTATAATAATAATAATTGACCCGATTACTATTATTATAACGATTAATAGTGAATCTGTAATCGACTCCATGGCATTAAATTATCATGAGAACCGTTGCTTGACCGGTAAATGAATTGATACACAATTGTCGCGGCGGGCATAATAAAGGGAATCGGTCGCATTGTTTCCAGCCTGCGAGTCGAAACTTGATCCGCGTGAAATGCGAAAGTGTAGCGTGGAAGTATCCTGTATTTCCGGCGATCGAGGTTAGTATTTGTAATTTAGTGAATGTACTATGAATGGTAAAAATACCGTTTAAGGAAAGTTGTCTTTGAGTGAGTGTTATAGGCAAGTACAAAGTCGTGGTACCGTCCTTTTCTCTGGGATCACGGTGACATTAAGTACCATCTTGGGAAGCACAGTCGATGGAGGTGTATCGTTTCTGAGCCATTCACAGGTACTTATGCTCGATGTATACATTCTTTTTCTATATGGACGGACTCACCCCCAACTCCTACCGTTGTCGGACCCAAACTAGGTAGGGTGGTGCTCTTCGACCACTTGTCACTAGGTCCGCTTTCTGGCTTGTCTGGGTTCCGTCTCCGTCTCAGGGTTCGGCCCTACATGTGTATCTCGTAAAAGGTAAGTATGTTTAGTTTAATTATTTTTGTTTAATTTCCAAATTCATACCTAGTTTAAAAATATTTCTTAATATGATTTGAAAATTAATTTAAAAATTAGATGTTTAATTTGTTGGCTAAATTTAGTTTAATTGATTAAGTTGGCAGTTGATTAATTGATTTCTTATTTATGACCTAGTTTAATTGATAATTGGTTAGTTGATTCATTTTATTTATTTGATTAATTGATTTTTTTACCTACTTTCACTATTTCATTAATTACTTGGTTAATTAATTAATTTGGTAGTTGATCAATTAAATCTAGTCTAATGTAATTTTGTCTAATGTACTTTTATAAATTGATTGATTAATAGGATGAAAAGGCTTTTCGAAGTGTGTGCTAAGAAGAAGGCAAAGTAACGGGATTATGAGTTGAAGTTTACGCGCTTTGCTAGTGAAAGAAATAAGTGTTGACTTTGAGACATTACAAGTTGATCTGGGATAAAAACCAATTCAAGGTTTCGATGAGGATATTGAGAGCGATGTAAAGGAAATCTTATACGAAAAAAGGTCATGTAAACCCCTTAGTATACCGTGGACTCTGATTGTTAAGTTTAGGTAAATCGATTTAATCAAAATTGGTATGATAGATATAGTGTTGGTTGGCTTGAGTATAGTCTTCATGAAGATAAAGCATATTGTTTGCCTTGTTATTTGTTTAAAGATGTGTCGGATTATGGTAGTGAAGCCTTTGTGAGCGTTGGATTTAAAGGCGGAATAACCAGCATTAGCGTCGGGTAATCTCGATGATAGTTGTAGTTACCATCCGGATTGCGTGCCTGGGCCATCATGATCTTATGAACCCGAAGCAAAGTATTGGATATTCATTAGTGATGAAGCAAAAGGACAAAAAAAATGAAGCCTGATTATAGGCCATTATGACCCTCACTTTTAGCTAGTAAGTATCTTTTTTAAGTGGTTTTTCATTCCGAGGGATGAGCGAGTCGGACGACTTCTCTTATAAAGGGTCCGTTAATGAATTGGTGAAACTTTAAGAGTGAAGTAACTTGAATGTAGCTACTATTTAAATTGTGGCTAAAAACAATTCCATGATTTCTCTTCTAAAAATTTTGGGAGATTTCATGTGTTCTTGTTCTTTGAAATAATTGCCGCAGATTATTAGTGAGATTGGGGATGAGCTTGTGAAGTTAACTTTGTTTTACACATGTAACCTTGGCGAAGTGTTGGGCGTGTCTTCTCTTTATGAATCATGTGAAAAGTGACAAATCTGTAATGCGATGGACGATCCCGATAGTTAAATAATGAGTCCCAATAGCTTTACTCTAGAAGCAGATAATGCTTAGTACTATTAGTAATGATGTAATTTAGCACGTTTTCAAGAATTTGATAGAAGATTTTCTTTGTAAACTAATGAATACTTTCTCATTATAATTTTTTGTTAAATTTGGCAAAAACAAGAAATTGCGCACCTATCACGGTTGGACTCCTGGGCATGGATATAATAATACTGCATTGAGATTCATTGAAGCAAAGGTAAACTCCTCCAAAAGACTAGGTAAACTCTCAGAAATCCCCCATATCAATGACTATTAGAAAGTTAAACTAATGGAGTAATACTTTTATTATTTTCATAAACACCATACCATTTATATATCCTTCAAAATTATTATCATTCAATCTTGACTTTTTAAAAACACCCTATCATTTAGGGGTGAAGATAAAGATCTTTATTTTTTAAGGTAAAATATAATTTTACCCTTCCTCATTTTTCACGTGACACTCACGTACCATCAAAATTCAATAGTTAACAGCTGTTATCATGGGAAATCCAAGTGGAATACAAATCCTAGACATCTGTGATAAAAAAGGTCAAAATGAAAAATGAGTAATCCAATGGTGAATGTTTTGAAGCATGTATATGATCGAACGTGTCATTAACCCAACAAAGCATGTATATAATCGAGCGTGTCGTTAACGCAAACAAGCTAGTGTTTAATGTTAACAACAAAGGCATAAATGATGATGCATAAAATATGATGATGCCCAAAGAAATGCCCAATGGCAGTTACATACATCGTGTTTAGCGTTCATGAATTGATCGCTTTAAAATGACTCGTTTATCGCGTATGTTTAAGTGTCACTAGTTAGGCGAATTCAGTCGAGAGCGACGTTAAGTTTGACTTTTTGGGACAAATTGATAGTGGTAAGATTGTTCAAAGCTCATTTTTTAGATAATTTATCGATTTTATTAAAATTTTGTGGCCAAATATATATTTGGATGAGATTAATTTTAATAAAATATTTGGATGAGAATAATATTTGAATGCGATACATATTTGTTCCAAAATTTTATTACAATTGAAAAATTATACCGAAATGAATATATTGGACATTTCTTTATCTTGCTTTGATGCCTCAGGTGATGGAATGGCCAAGAGGTGAGCATTTTCAAAAATATGTCGATCGAATTGGATTTTGCGACATGTATAATTGAATAGTGAATGTTTTAATTTGAAATATATATGATCGAAGTACCATTAACCTCCCAAATTATTCAAACACTCATCATGTAAAAAGAATAAATTACTCCTAGTACTTAATTTAGGTGGACCATCTGTCAAACCCGAACCTCCAACTCCAAGTCGTTAATTAACATCAGAAAAGGTTCTAAAAGCAATTTTAGTTTATAAGTAAAGTATAAAAAATTACTTACAAATGATATCTTAAAAATATACCTTTTCTAAGAATTTTTTTATTTACTTAAACACCCCCTAAGTTAACGTGTGTGACTTTTGTCAAGGTCTATGTATTGAATTATTAATCTTTTCCACTGGGGTGCACGATACTATTTGTAACTGATGTAAAACATTAAAGCAGAGATTACAAAGGGCCTTTAATAGAAAAAATACTGCATCCATAACATTATATATGGAGTACTATTTTATTAAACATATAACAAAATCGTCCAATTTTAAATTTAAATAAGTTGACTTTTAAAATTTTAAACTCGCTTTATATAGTATTACATATATACGATAAAAAGCTACATGAAACTAATAGCGTTGGGACGGAGTGAAATTTATTAATTTAGAGATTAATTTATCGATAAATTAATAACTTATTAATTTAAAGAGTTTTTAACAATATCTCGTTAATAATTAATTTATTGAGATTGATCAGAAAGATATAGAATCGTAAGGAAGATATTGAAAGATAGTTGATAGAAATACGAAGATAATAGGAAATAAGTATTAATTATTTTAAATATTAGTTATAATTACAAGTATTAAGTTTAATATTATTCTGTATTAAGTATTTAATATTGAAGTACATCCATATTTCATAACTTTAAATCAATACAATATTTATATTGCTTTCATTCTTATAGAGTCATATTTTCATTAAGTTGTAATAATTATTTTTTAATTTATAAAATTATTAATTTTTGATTTTCTTGGGACATAAAATTTTAGAAAAAATATTATCTTATTATTTTATCGATTTTGTAATTTTTTTTAGCATTGAATCTTGGGGACATGACAAATTTATAATTTTAGAGAGTTTAGTATTTATGGAGTATTAATTTATAGAGTTTACGTATTGACAATAATATATATTTCAAGCTAGTTTCTTATTAAGCATTGGCAATTTTGATTGGCTTAAAGTGTGTGTAGCAATTATAATAAATCAAAGTTGATTCACTTAAAATCAGCAGATTGTCGCTTTTGTTTTTGATGAATTTATCATTTTTAGCTTTTTGTCGTAAATATATTTGTGTGTGTTGTATAACGTTTGATAAAAAAAATATATCTCAGTAAAGAAAGAGTTTATGAAATATATTTTTATTGATATAGTTTTAAATCGAGAGAGTGTTATATGTCTGAAATAAAATATTTGCGATCCAGTTTAAGGTGTGAAATTACTGATGGAAAGATAAATTTTGATGATTGGGCTCAATAATCTTTTAAACATACTTATATCAATTGGAGAACTAAAAATTTTTAAGTGGTGCAACAAGAGAGGGCAATGGTCACCTTTAAATTACTCTATCATACTTTCTGCAAAATAGGGCAAAAGTGAAAGCAACAATTGGAAATCGTAATAACACTTGTCGTCTCTCCTTCTCATACAACCAAAAGTCCAAAACCATTTTTCTTGATTAAAGCAGGCCATTCCCATCATATCTCAATCCAATTCTCTTCAAATTTATTCAAAGACACTCAAATTTTATTCAATTCTTTATCATCTTCTCAATTAATTATCTATAGTTTATATTGAGCAATTGCTGAAGATCATTGATCAGTTCATATATATATTTCAGGTGCATCTGATCTTAATTTATTTTATAAGAAAAAGTCAAGATTGGATTGATCAAGATTTGATGTAGAGTTTTGTTTTTTTATTGGTATTTGATAAAGATTGAATCTTTATTAGTTTTCTTGATTTTTATTTGTTTGAACTAAACTATGTTATTAAGTCCAATTGAAGTTGACCAGGACTTAGGAATGTCGAAATCCATGAATTTAGCTGACCCTTTTGTGAAATTGAAGCAAATTAATCATTTTCATAAGAAGAAGTCCACTCTGAATTTGCATGATCAATTAAATATTCCTGGATGTGATCAATCACCTTATGCTATAATTGATGTGATCATCATGATTGTTGTGATTGGTGCTACTGGGGTTTTAGTTTATCCTAATGTGAAGACTTTGGTGATTAAATCGGTCGAATTCTTTGATGAATATGGTGATCTTGTGCAAGAGGAGGTTTCCAGGAATCCAATGATATATGGTTGTTTAGGACTTAGCATTTTGTTTGCTGCTCTTGCTCTTTTGGCTATACTACTTTATGCAAATAACTCGTGTGGGAGACCGGGTTGTCTTGGCCTACGGGATGCTGCTGAATTCGATATACAAATAGAGACAGAAGATTGTGTGAAGAATTCGGATTGTGTAACGAATAATGGGGTGAAGAAGGGAGTGTTTGAATTGCCGAGGGATCATCACAGGGAACTGGAAGCTGAGCTGAGGAAGATGGCACCATATAATGGAAGAGCGGTTCTGGTCTTTCATGCACGATGTGGATGTTCTATTGGCAGATTGGAGGTTCCAGGACCAAAGAAGTGGCGGAGGCTTAAGAAGTAGGTTGATACTTGATAGCTTTACTTTTGCTTTATACAGATAGCATATACATATCTGAATTAGTATAATAATGAGGGGGATAGACATTTGAGTTATGCTCTTCTCCAATCTTAAAAGAATAAGTGTTATGGATACTATACATTAAACTTACATCAGATTTCAGGAATCCTTAATCATGATTATTTCTATGCTTTGTTCCCCTTCTTATTTTTAGGCTTTGTTCCCCTGCGATTACTCTTAGGGTGTGTTTCTGTTTTATATGAAATCGCAATTGAAGGAAACTCTATATGAATATTGAGAAATTTATGTAGAGATTCCTTCATTTCCACACAAAATCAAACATGCCTTTAACTGAAATGGATGGTATTTAGTTAGTATTGATGTTGTTTCACATGACCAATGGAGTGATTTTGAGATTGCGGGCAGCTTATGTGTCTTGTTGTTCTATATGTGTATGCTGCCGATGCTCGTTCACTCTATATGGAGTATGTTGTGAGATTGGAGTTAGCTGTTGTGCTTTGAGCAAATGGCTGCACTGCATGTGTTTATCTTATTGAATGTTGTTGCTACTGTTTTTGTGGTATGAATTTGTAGCTTTATGTTTTTTCGTAGGAGTATCAAAAAATAAATGAAGGAATTGTTGTGTTCTGTGATGTTGCCTGAGTTTTGTACCATTGTATGTACTTATAGCTACACACAATAACTTCCATTAGCTGCGCTTGCTCAGTATATCTTTCCGCTGATTTCGACATGATTTCCATTCCAGAAGTTTTTCACATTTCTGAAAATTTCTCATAGTTCACTTCTTCAATTCAATTGTACATGTGGACATGCCATATGCTAATTTTTCCATAGATAAGTTGTGCATCCATTTCCATAAAGCCATAATTTTTTCGTCTTATATCTACATGCAACAAGACCGCCCCTCCCCTATCCCCTTCCTTTTGACCCCGCTTAGGCCTGTCGCTCACTTTACCTATCACTTAGTTACTGATGATTGGCTGTACGACATTTCTATCTTCTGGAAGTTCAGTTATTGCCTAGTTAAATGCAGTTAAGTTTGGGAGAGGAAGGGGAACCAGAGAGGAGCATTTTGTATCACATCATAAAGTCTTCCCCTTCCACATATTCATGTGAAGGGAAAAGTAAGTGGTAGGAAGACTACCAAATTCCATTGCTTCTAGCAATCCCCCTCCTCTTTCCCATCTGCAAAAGGAATTCCCCATCAAATGGGAAACACCACTCCCATCCACCCCCCCTCTCTTTCTTTAGTTCATAAAATTGTGGCTAATATATGTTTTGAGAAATATTTCGGTCCCGTAGCTTCTGTTTCTCCTCGACCTGCATTGAACACTTGCTTTAGTACTTATTATTGCATTTTAGCTATCACATAGATAAGAAACTTCAGTTGGTTAGGTGGTGGAAAAGCCATTTTCTCTAAGGTATACGTATATTCAACCACTTAACTGCCCTAAGAAAGAAGAAAAGAAAAAATCAATATTTTTTTATTTTCAATGATTTAAGCTTTTTATATCATTGCAATCAAGCAATTGGTTTCCTACTGATATTTGTTTGTGCTTCCATTTCCTATGTTTTGATTCTAGCCGTTTATTTCCATGAAAACTGTTCATTCCTGGTTTTATCTATGTGAATGCATTGGAATAGTTCATAATTCAAGATACTTGATCAAAAAGATTTATATGAGAATAAAGAAGTGAGTAAACAAAAGTCGATACTCGATCTCATAGATGCATAAAATTCTGCTTTTGCAGAGGAAACGAGATCAGTTTCTCATTGCACGTTGCATTTCGCTCCATTGTATGAGTGTTTTTCTTTTGCATGATTATCTAGAGACTGGAGTTGATATTCTTTATGCCTTCATGAGTTGTTGTTGAACCTTGGGTCAATTCGGAAACAACCTTTTTGTTTTCACAAAGGTAAGATTGTGTACTATCTAATCCCTGTCCCCCCACTCCTCCACTCCACTTAGACGGGAGCTTCAAGACATTGGGGCATGTTGATGTTGATTTTAGTAGCTGGTGAAGAATATGTTAACTGGTTCTTGGGTTTCTTTTGCCTCTTCAGTCATAAATTTCATCTTATTTACATTTACAAAGATGGTTATTGCTTATACTCTTGATAATCAGTCATACTGTTAGGTTACATAACTAATACGGAGTAATAGCTTATTTATTGTTTGTAGTAGCTACAAAGTTAACCATCACGAAGTTGGTTTTGGACCACCACTAAAAAGATGTTAATCAGTTATACAATGAAAGTAGAGCAATTGAGTGATTGAGCCTTATAAACATGATTATGTGCTCACTGAGACCATTATAAAGAAAACAAATTACTATGATCAAGAAAAAAAGAACTTCGAATGGAAGATTACAAATTCTTAGCTTAAATCCAACATGTTGCATTTGACCTGGTGAATTTTGTAGAAAGCTTAAAACTACTTTAAAACTTAAGGTTAATCGCATGGGCGTCTCGCGTTTTTAAAAAAGTCATTTAGATGTTCAGTTTTGGAAATAGTATGATATATTTGATGTTTAAAACTTTTTCCTTGATTACTTCCGTCCAACTTTGCCGTTAAGTGATGAGGTAAAAATATCAGGGATACTTTCGTCCACACATTGAATTTTATATAGAATTAAATTTTGGGCATGATATTAAAATAAAAATATTAAAATCTTTTAAAGAAAATAAAAATCATCATGTTTATTACCTCCCCGAGGACCCCGACTCCTGTCTTGCGACCGCTACGCGTCGCGCTTCTTCCGATGTATCGGCATAAATGACCGCTGGCAACCACTCCCAATCCCAGGCGCACCGCCATCTCGCTTTGACCCGCTCCTTTATTATCGCCACTACTTAACCTCCCCGAATCCACATATAAGGGCAAGCACGGAATGTTAAAATGCAGCTGGAAATGAAACTATACGAGCTCGGAAATGGCAGTTATGATAAGCAATTCTGTTTAAACGATCCGATCAATTTTGACCAAATTCGAGACAAAAAGTCCTAGTAGAATATTAGCTTCAAACTATAAGGAATGTGGGTTTAATTTTTATTTAAAAGACTAGTGGGAGGGCCGTCAGGTAGCAGTGACATGTTTAGTTCTTTGAAATCGAAGGACTAGTATATAATTTTCATAGCTGATACGTTTCAATATAAATAACATAACATGCGGTACATAATTTACATATTTCATATTCTAATATATTTATTACAAGATTTGAAAATCTTTAATAAAAGGATGAGAAACAAAGAAGTCTCGGTTGCATTATGTCATTCGGACAATATGGATTGCATCAGCAGGTCAAGAACTTCGAATACTAGTAGTTGATTCGAGTTAAACCATTGTTCATCGATCTCGTTTTCATCTTGGTATAAGTTAGTTATTTTGTAGAGACACTTGAAACATGATTAGATTTGAGTGTTGATATTGCAAAGTTATTTTTTTGTAGAGATAGCGGAAACATATGATGATTAGATTTAGTGTTGATATTACGTGTCTCTAATATAATGTATTATGCATTGTATCGAAGATGATTTGACTAATTGACATTTGAGGCTCTGATGAGGTTCCGTAGGCGTTACCTTTTTAGATTGACGGATGAGATTATGAGTTTCCTGCCGAGGAGGCTAGCAGTTGGTTACTTTTCCATGGATGGTTTCTTGAGTATGATGGTAATATTCGTCTCTTACTGCATTCTTTGTTATGCGCCTCAAGCCGTATTTGGGTCGGTGCGTTAATGAATTGATGGTTGACCTCATGAGCATCGCGAGTCTTTCAGCGTTTTGTCGCCGCTCGCGTCTTCAGAAGCTTCCCGGTGGTCGCCCATCCCAGTACGGTCGAAGCATTGCATTGGAGTTGCTGAGATGAGGCTTTCGAAAAGAATACATCTTGATGGTATGAGTAGTACCGATCAAATGCGTAAACATATGTGCATACATTTTACCGTCGGGTATTATTACGTAAGTGCGGTAGGAACATCTTGAATGTTTGAGCCGACCTTCTAGAATCTAAATAATAATGCGGCTCACGCACACGAATTCATGACACTTTGTCGGTTGGATGATCGATTATGTCAACTTCAGCTGATGTTAAAATGATATATGTGTGATTAGTATGATTGGTATTTTGAACCTTGAATGTGTTGTTAGTCCACCAAGGAGTTTGATGAAGAATGACTTAACTATGAGACCCAATGTATCCACTGACGAAAGTGAGCAAAGGAAGAAGCGTATAAGAAACTTTCAGTTCATCGAAGTCCGTCTCTAAAAAAACACTTGGCTATTAGCATTATTGTAGTGTTGTAAATCCATCAAATGTCACTTTTTGTTGTGGGACCAATTTGTGTATTCCTCAGATCTTCCTGCGGTATTGATATGTTTTGACTTGAATCTTTATTCTACAATCACCGATGCTTTTGGCGGCTTGCGATAAATTTGAGCAGAAGCAAAGATTGAATTCGTTACGTCTACATTTTAATGATTCCAAAGTATCATTGGCCCTTCAAGAACTTTATGTAGTATGTCATCATTAGATGATAAATGCATTACTCCTTTATTAGCACAATATCTTACACTTGTGAAATCATAAAACTTGTTAAAAGCGAAGTGTAGGGTTAGTTGGCTTCTGATGATGCGAAGGGTATCGCGAAACGATCTAAAATAACTTCGGGTGGCTTTCTTAACAACGAAGGCTTTCCTCCGGTGTTTGTTCAACATATCATCATCGTTATGAAGTAGACCTCTTTTGTGATGTGCTTGAAGAGGTATAGCAATTCATTAACAGTAATAAGTAGTCAAATGAGGTTGGCACTTGTTGGCTTAACGCCCACTTAGATAGTATCGTTCATTTTCAATAGGATTTACTTCACACAATCTACCTATTGATATCTCTTTCTTCCTTGGTGTCCAAGTTCGTACCATGTCATCCCAAACATAAAACCTGAGGAATTCTTTATACAGAAGATTGACCTTTTGCTTTTCGTCCATGAAATTTGTTGTGAAAAAGAAATACTATGGCGTAGTTCTTTTTAATCTTTCATCTTGCAAAACATCCTCTAAATCTACATCATCTTCAAACTAGATAGTATGAAAATTTGGCAAGTGTACTTGTAATTGCAATACTGTTGGATACATGCCATAAAGTGGAAATACGAATATTCTCATGCAGTACTTGACCGGAGACACGCGTAAATTCTGAAAATCGTGTCACAAATGACGTATCATGAAGCATATGCGCAGCCGGTGCTATGCGAAAGCATCCACGTTAATGCGTGCCCACCCATGAACATATTTGTATAAATACTTCTGACTCGAATGTGACATATTTCGACATTAATGTGTCAATTTATAGCTATGACGAAGGATTATATGGTATAACCCATTGATTGTTTAATGTATGACCTACGACTTTTCTATCGATTATCGTCCCTTCTGCGCAAGTGGATAAGTTCCTTTACCTGATATTATTTTCTGAGATTCCTTTGGATAGTGGTTCTTGCGTCTCCGTCTGCCGTATGACGTTATATGGATTTAGTTACTCACGAGGATCATGCGTCGTATGTTTTCATACCCAGTATACAAACAAGGATCCTCCCTCTCATATGCGGCGACTCTATGAAACTATTCTATCATATGTAAGTGTCGAGAACTTATAATCACAGTTTCGAGAGGAATGATTGCTAAAGTTAGCGTAAGGTAACCCCCTCTTTGGGTCGATCATCGCCATGAATCTGGCTTGGCCATTCCTCCATTCGTAATTTTGTCGGTAAGAATGATTAATCTTGATTTGAATACTTTTAAATCATCGAGGGCCTATGTATTCCCTTCTTCTCCACAGTTGTAGATGTTCTTTGATTTCCATTGGATTATTAAGTTCGTATGTTGTTAAGAAAATATCTAGTCTACGAGTGTACCTGAAGATTCATTATGAATTCAAATAACGATGTCGCATGTCTACAGGGGCTACCGATGAAAGTTGAAGGCGGGTATACTCTTGTGCCCTCTTTATTCCTTTTCGAGACTCGTACTGACAATATTTATCATTAAGCTTTGGTAGTTTTCCTTTCATCTTTTTAATTATTTTTTATTTACGAAGAAGAAGAATTCAAGTATTAACTCGAAGCTTGACATAAGTTGTCTACCATATTGTTAATCTCCCCAAATCATTGATAAATATGACTTGTCGTTGGTTCGGATTTCTTGTTTTATAGGCGATAGTACTTTCTGTTGATAGTCTTTCCATTTTTAGACTGAGTAAAAATGATATATTATAAATACGTGTAAATTCATCATGATGATTCATTAACGCCTCTCTCGACTAAAGTTATATTGTCGGTTAAATTTCTCAAATTGGAAAACGATGACATTTAATAATTGGTACTTTCTAAATCAGTGATAAGTTTTAAGTTTTACTTATTCCGCCTTTTCTATTATACAACACAAGAAATTAAATGTATGATTGTATGAATCAACTAATTAATCAAAATATGTGTGTTTCTATATATCATGGATTATAATATAATATTGGACGAATGGCTTAAAAGATCGTGCGCTTTGTTAATTTTTGCGTTTCGATCGTCTATTTGATATTTGTTTTGGATTACTTTCGTATTTGGATTATTAATTTTGTAGTCGCCTTGAAGTGTTTTAGGAATTTATTACTTGTTTGGGGGCATTTTTAAACACGTAGTTGAACTATATATATTGTGGTAGTTCAATTTCGACTATAATGACCTCTCCTCCTAAACAACAAAATCGTTGCGTCTCTTTATAGAACTTGTATGCTCCACAATACTTGTACGGAGTAACTTTTGGAATGATCAATGTTCGATCATCTTTAATATGTAAGTTTTCATTCTTATTCTCTGGCTTCAGTTAATCGCATTTATGAAAAGAGAATATTAACGTTCATGTTTCAGCAAATTCAATTTGTGTATTTATTTATATATTTAAATAAATACTATCGTTCTTTCTTCACATGCGAGTATGAAGCATTCATGATTAGAGCTTTGATTTAGCTTGCAGTCATATTTCCACTCTCCACTTAGACTTTTTATGACTTAACGTTTGTTGAGATAGAGAAGCCGAATATGCTGTGATGATGTCACGTACAAGAATCTGGAGACAATTTTGTTTTCAACCCGAACAATGATCTTTTTGTGTCCAAGTATCTTTGCATGAGTAAAATATGTTAGATACAAATGCATTTGATGTTGATATATTTCAGTGATTCAAATTTTATTATATAGCATTTTGTATGAACGAGCAGTCATTTTCATTATTCTTTGTTTGATTGTGAGTTTTACTTGATGCCTCATCTAAGCGCTCTCTGATTTGATAAGTAATAGCTCGTTTTTGCCGAGGATAACATTTTTAGCGCTATTTAAGCTAGCATTATTATAATTTGAATATAGCATTTCTATAAAGGCGTTATTATATACGTCAAACTTCAATAACATTTCCCTCGAAACACTTGTGAAGCTATGCTTGTTACTATAACCACTTGTAGAAGCTAATGAAAGCGTGTTATGTTAATTAATATAGTTATTGTAACAGATAACGCTTGGCGATATCTTAGTCCCAATTTAAGTAAAGGAGAATTATTAAAATATGAAAATAAAAATTCGTATTTTAATAATTCTCAATTTTTTCAAGTAACTAAAATACATATTACACAAAAAAATACTACAACAATAATTTCATTTAAAAAAAATCAATTTAAATCTAAAAAATCACATTATTAAAAAATACATATATTTAGGCTGCATCAAATTAAGCATTAAATAAATTGTGCCTCGACAAATAATCCTTTGATCAACTGACATATTAAATCCAGCTTTTTCATGTTCTCGACACGATTGGATTTGATCTAAATTTTGAACCTAGATATCAAATCCAACGGCTATCATCTTGATTTTTTAGGATAGTTTATTGAATTGACGCTATAATAATCGGAGTCTCTCGTCGTCATCTGCTTCTAGTAAACCTTGACATTTTGCAGTGGCGATCAAAAGCTTCATTTCATCTCGACCTCTTCGTCTTTTGAATTCCTTGGGTTTGAAGTCTCCCTTTCATTTAAAACTTGGGCATCTGAATCCATTTTCAAGTTTAAAACTTTAGCAGTTACCGTAGATAAAAGTAAAGAACCTGTCACATTAAACATGTAGAAATTTTGATCCTTTGAACTTGACTTGGTTGGGGAATTTGCCAATTGAGCTGACAAAATTGCGAGGATAGTTGAAAGAAGCAACGAGATGGGAAGTATTGAAAAAACCCTTTAGCATCGACATTTGTAGAGCGAGAAGTATAATAATGACATGAAATAGGTAAACATTGAGCAACAAATAAATTCTAACAAATTAGTTTGAAAGCCAAGAAAATAAACCAACCATACAAGATGGCAACGAGATCAATTGAGGTATCTAGAAAATATCAACTAAAGTAAAGCTTCAAGTTAGTCTTGAATAATAGAATTTTCAAAAATATGAGCATCGTATCAAGAAGAATCATCATGGTATATTTATAGAAAGGAAGGCAATCCTGCCCATTATCTACTTATTCTATTTTCTTAATTTTTCCCAAACATGAAATTTTTCTATCACTTTCTAAAATTTGAACCGCCTCATGGCTCCGTAATCATATTCTTAATACAAAATTTGAACATCCTGTTGAGCAAAATGAAATCTATGTTAACTGTCTGAGGCATGTATCTGAAAATAAGCACCATTTCACGATGAAATTTCACTCGACCATTACCGACAGACATGGTAAACACATATTTTTCTCGACAAAGTATACACTACAAAGTATGAATTAGATAAACTATGCGATGAAGAGATATTTACCTTGAATCGTCTCATGATGAATCAAGATCATGAATTTCTAAGTAATTTGTCTAATTAGATATTAATAAAACATTTGGTGAGTCTTGAGCGAATGATGCAGTTGCAGTACGGAAAGATTAACACGCTTCGACTCCACTGGTATACACAGTAAAAGCCTATCCGTTTCTACTTAAACATATGAAGAAATTGCTAAAAATTATATCAAATTAATTTATATGGTGGCATTCAATCTAATTTGACCCATTATGATGTAAAATGAAGAGATTCATATGTCAAGGTATTTCATACCCCCAGATTAAAAAGCAATTAATAACCGTCACACTTAAATAATTAGAATTTGATTGTAAATACCGCAACTTTGGATGAAGGTAAGAGCTTCTGATCTGGCATCAGCATAAATATGCTTAAAAGAATTTGCGAAGAATTTCTCAGTTTAGCGCTTTTGACAAGTTATATATACAAAAAATCTTTCATTTTAAAAAAGAGGGAATCATTTGCTTGAAAAAGTTAAGTTAAATGGAAAATGCAGTCGAGGAATTGGCCTTAAAAAGCATATCCTGAGGCTTAGTTTCCGAGGCTCCCATCTCTAGCAACAAAACACGAAAAAGAATAAAAAATTAATGATTCAAATATACTAATTTAATATGTATATTGATATGTAAAAATTTAAACATTCACGAGGTTTGTTGTTAGAGGATTGTTGTGTGAGGTGTGCTAAGCCATGAAAAGATTTAATGGGCACAAATCAAAATCAAATCTTTTTTATCCTGGTTAGAAATAAGAGATTGAATTGAAGAAACATGATGATGATTTAGGAGAGGTTATAATTCTTTTCGAGGCAGAAGTCAGAAGCTTATAAGCTAGGAAGGAGGAGGAGGCGGAAAGGTTACAAAATTTTCCTTTTTTCTTTTAGAAATTAACTTGGAGGGAGCACCCATTAACGGAGGGGAGCACCGTTATAGGAGGGGGGGGGTTCGATAAGCGTTATTGTACTTTTTAGCTAGAATAGCATTCATTGACCGTTATCTTAGGCTTTTTTTATAAGCAATAGTGGAGTAATTGTATTTTTGCGTTCATACATAATGTTTACTCTATGTCGTTTAAGCAACGTCAAATGGCATAGCGACTTACGTAAAGTGCTATTAAAGTTATTTTTCTTTTCTTTATATTTTTTAATATATTTTCACTTTTTGAAGCGTTATGTTGAAGCTTCACTTTTTCATAATATTTTTTAAAAGAGTTATTGAAGTGGCACTATTACTAAATCAAATCTATAGTAATTAATCGGCCATTTGCGGCTTAGATCGACTTCGATCATTTGGTTGGAATCTATTATTTCTTAAGTGATAAGCTGTCGTGAGTACTATTGCAGAGGATTGCATTAGAATGTCCAGCCAATCTTAAGATTAGTTGATAGGCTAAAAATATAGTTTATGCGTATAATATAAGAGGAATTAGAAAAAATGATACAATTACAATTATGATTGTTACAATTTATCGGAGGCGTTTTTCTAATTAGCGAACTCACCAATTGAATCATGAGAAACTTTTGTCCTTTAATTTGATAGATTCTTCTTTTTGGCTTAAATCAAATACAATTTACAAAATAATAGTGGTTAGTATATCTTTATGGAAAGCAAGCGTGTCATATACTACATGTAATCATAGCGTAGAGTTACAGGCACTTTTTGATGTGAATACCTTGTTTGGTGATCTGATCAATTATAAGGTAGTTCTGATATGAGAAAGTATGAGCGGTTCAATTGATTGTTTTTAGAGCAGGTTTGTTAGGATTATTATATGGTAGATTTAAAATGAACAAGTAGATTTAGAAAATAACCCTCCCAAATAGTTACAAGTAGACAAAAATATCTATCTGTTTAATGCGATTAAATATCGATCGTTAGATTAGATGTTGTTAGTTTAGTTTTTTAAAATATTAAAAATAATAAATTAATTCATAAAAATTATTTAGATCTTGTTATTTTATCATCTACCGTAAAAGCGTAAGGAAGATTTGAAAGAAATGTAACGATTCTGATAGGCGTCTCGTCCAGTATAAGCATTTAACTTTCATTATTGTGTTTGATTTCGATTGATCTGAACCTATTTGAAATGAAGTAGCAAGGCGATTTGACGAGGTTGGAAATCGATAACTTCTAATGAAAACCTCTATTTTGTATAAAATCCGATTGTATGTGTTGTGGCGAATAAAATAATCAGTCATTTTTTAACATCCAATTTATGAAATTTGTATATTTGAAGATGAATAACAGAGGACCGGAAAATTTTGGGTAATCCTTGATACTGAAAGAGGCTGGGAAACTTAGATGAAGAAAATGGTGGTAGAGGGTGTTGCGGCATATATAATTGATGAAGAACAGATACAGTGAATAAGCTTAAATTTGGAAAGAAAGGAGAAACTGACACGAAATTTTACTACAAGAAACTTAGATGTGTGACCTATCGGTTGTACAATTCTTTGAAGCATGCGTCTGTTAGTTTATGCGCTGGTAAATGAGAACAAATTGGAACTCTGCCAGCTCGGTTTACTTTTTTATAATTAGAAACTGAATACTATCACTTTTATATTTGAAAATTGCCTTGAATTCAAATTCTATGTATAATTGATGTCACAAATGAAATTACCCTCGATATTTTTCACTAAAACTAACAGCATCATGATTCTTATTTGACAAAATTGAATGAGTAGTCAGTGTGTGGCTTTTAAACATTAGTATTGATTGCATGTGGTCGATGCAGAAGCATTAATTGATCTAAGCGGCATTTTTTTGAAAGCGTGAGTGATGTTCCATTACCATTAACCTAAATTTATAAGCAGAATCAAGAATTTTCCCTCTGCTTGGATTTAACTATATACACATATTTATTTATTGTTGTGTTGGGTTATCCATTTATTATTTCAAAATTTATACTAAAAAAAATCAAATTTAAAATTTAGAAAACTGTATAGGTTGAATTGATACGTCAAATAGATTAGAAAACTAGCCGAAATATGACAAATCAAAATAAAAATCATATTTATGTGTTAGACCATACAAGCGAAGCATTTAGAAACACTTGGCTTAGTGGATTGTTTTTACCAGTTCGCATAGAAACTATCATAAAAATTAAGTAGGTTGGAGACTTGGCTTCGCTATTTCTTGAGGAGGTCATAAAATTGCGAAATTGTTTGACTATACGCGGTGTGGGATGTGATGTGGCAGTTTTTGGCGGCGCCACTTCTTGGATAGGCCGAGGTCGCCTCTTTCTACCGCGTCATTCTCTCTTTCCTTTGGATGGTGTTCGAGGGGGCACAAGAACGATACTGCGCCTCATAGAAGTCTCGATGCGAGGGGCTTGGTCTTTTATAAGGATTAGACTTTGGGTCGGGGTAGTGGTGGGTCCTCGACCGTACCCAACTGTATTGATCAGTCTTTCGCTCACACGGCTTGTTTGATATCTTTGATTCTATAATTTATTTACGTATTAGAAGTCTACCGATGTGCTCACCAGTACCTAAGCCCACGGCCAGATGTCGTCGCGGTCACTTTCGATGATAAAGTTAGAATTTATCAGGGAAATAAGACTTAGCAGTTTTTATGGGTCATAAGAAAAATTACGCTTGAATAACTTGAAAGAGTACGTATAAATTGGCAGTTGGATGACTTGGCATTAATCGGCGTCTAAGAAGGAGATTAAAGAGACCTCTAAATTAATCTTTCTTACAAATTACTTTATTGGGCTCGAAATTGGTAAAATAGGAAACTAAACTATGTCGATTGTCCTTTAATAGTAGAATTTATTGTCAGGCATTTTTGAAATAGTGCGAGAATATTCGGTATTAAATGAGTTTCTTAAACAACGATACATCGCTGGCCTCCCGACTCCCAGACCAAGCGAGTATCTTCCCTTTCTCTTCTCCCGGCAAAGGTACCCGCTGTGCTTATAACTTCTTCTTCCATTTCTGAAACTATTCACCGTTTAATAACTTACAGGCGAAACTTGACCTACTTTCTTTATACTTTCTCTTTTAATCGAAAGAAAAGAACACGTCATGGCAAAAAGACTCTCTCCGCATAAACCAAGCCCACTGTCAGTGGAGGCGTAATAGAACTCTCGATGAGGTCTGACTTCTTTATTTCATCTAACTCATGAGGGTGAATACATTTTGATGGTTTAATTCCATTTTCCTTGTAATCCTGGAGTATTATTTACTCGTCTAAGAAAATTTTCATTTTTTCTTGTCGTAAACTGAGGATAATGTGTAAGTGTTAGAATCAATATGAATTCATTTGTGATAATAAAATTATCAGGATCCTCAAAATGATATTAATTAATACAAACACATAACAATTATGAATACAAAATCTTACGGAGATGCCGGCGGAAGTCTATCTCAATCTTTATGGCCTTATTTGAATTAAGTCATTGAACAACTTGAATGTAGTGCCTCTAGTTGGTTGCGCTGGGAGGTTGAATCTTTACGTTTGTGTTTGCTACATATGGGTTGATTTGGATGAAAAATCAAGAGAAGAATTTTTCAATTCTCTCTTGATACTTTCGGCCATATGGAGAAATGTGGAGGAGGATTTTTCATTTGTTCATGAAAAATCAAACTTGTGTTGGCTTGCAATAGGTTTTGATTATATATGTCGAGCACAAAGCTGACCGAATAGTTAATGAGTCGGCCGGATTCAAATTTAGTGCTTAGTTAAGTAAAATCAAATACTAACAAGTTGTTAATAGTAACTAACAAGTTACTAACGAGAGCTTACTATGCCATCGAGTGTTCAATTGACTAATTAATTAATTAGGGTTCAAATCGATTTCTATTTTTACGTTATCAGTAAAAATCAATTAAAGAGAATATTAGTTGATTACAATCGACTCTCTCAATTTAGCAAATGTAGTTTAATTTCATACATGAAATATAATCAGCGTCCTTGTATGTGTGTGACATTCCCAGGCTCGGTCAATAGTAAGTTGTATAATAATAATAATTGGCTAACTTCTTATTATTATAGCGATTAATGAAGGTAAAAGATCTAGCAATGTTTCATGGCAACAAATTATCATGAGAACCCGAACTAGTAATATACAGTACTAAGGTGAACACTAGTTCGATAATTACATTTAACCAACCGGTAAATGAATTGATCACCATGATTGTCGCAGCAGGCGCATAAAAGGAATCAGTGCATTGATTCCAATTTCACAGCTTGCCGCGAAAGACGATTACCATCTGATTCCTTTATCAACGATCCTACAGTCGTAGAAATTTAACCATAAGTGTGTTATGAAACACCCACAACTTTCTTTACTAAAGTATGGTGAATAAGCATTTATGGCGTCCCGTAAACGATCGGTCTTATTTGTGTGAGGCACAGTCTTCCTTGTATATCGAGGGCCGGATAAAATCACTTCGATATATCGTAAATGTCGTTATCTTCCATTGTGACTGACATATCTCAGTTATAATCCCTTTCAAGGCCGAGCGTTTAGTCATAGTCAAAGCCTGTTTCATATACAGATAGTTATATATATATTAGATGCAGAATTTTTCGAACCTAAAATTCTAAGGATATCACATGCTCTTCTATGAATTAGTTCCGATGCATCTTCAGGCTCCCGATTAAAAGTTTGGACGATCGGTATTGATGTCCCAGTCTATGACTAACATAATGATCTTGATCCTTGTCATGCTTGTGTTAGTCATATGTGTAAGCCTAGCCTCGGCGTCGACCCGAGGCACTTTGGTATCACTGTGTTCCCCAGGCAGAGGAGTGTGTCGGCAATTCATGTTCCCTCTTCCAGAAAGCATGAATTTAACCTAGGATTTAACTTTTCACTTTCATCGAGGATCTGATACATGTATGCCCATATATTTGACGGCATGTGAAATAATTAATGGAGTGTATATATGAATGAATCGCGAATTCGTGTGGTTTTAGTGCTGTCAGTTAAAACACAAAAGGAACTTTTGTTTTAATCCAATTATAACTTATTCGAGAAAGTGAATGAGCCAGCTCCCAGACTTTGCCAAGTTCGGTTCATATCAAACACGTGAAAACCATAGTTGGTTAAATGCTTGGGGAAGGATACGACATCAAGACCGTGCTTAAATCCATCATTAAGACCTTTTAAAGCTTGCATGACTTCTTAGATCATTTCATGATATGTAAAGCAAGGAGGATAGTGATTACAATCGCATCCTTTTACGAGAAAACTTCTGGCGTGCTTTGCATTAAATGACGATCTGACCAAAGAATGGTGATGACTAAGATTATTCGGTTTGTAGTCATCATGACTATGATCAAAATGGAGTTTCAACCCAGGGGTTCGTAGGGTAGGTTTACAACACAACTCGAAGTGTGTTAAAACACATGCAATCTTATTAAATGCATATTGTTTTAACAAGCATTACCAAAAGCAATTGGTGGTCAAGTTGTAATAATACTAAGTTCAAGTTTCCTTTTAGTTTACTCACCCAGGAGCATACTAGACTCGGAGTCTATTATGAAAATTCTTGGAGTAATAAGCTTTCATATGAACAATCATATCTTCTTATCAGCATTCAGTTACAGTGAAGATCGACAGCGATGCAAAGTAACCCGTTCACTTACTAATATTATGTTGATAGTATATAAGTTTCTCGGTGGAGTATTTCGGGTAAAATTTAAAATTTCGGAAGTTGGTAGTGGAGAATTTAACAAAAGCAGATTAGGTTGGTGGTATATTTCGGTTTGTGGTGGGACCCGGTGATAGTACCTCTAAACTGAATAAAATGTCGATGTATTGAGACTTGTATTATATGAGTAGTAGTTTATGGTTATGGAAAGCTTTATATTTGGAATCGGTTTCATTGAAATTTAGAATGCAGAAAAGTGGAGAAATAAAAGCAGAACCCAAGCAGACCTTAAGTCATTTAAAAATCTCGTGTATCTTTATCTCTTATTCGTTGTCAAACACCTGAAATCATTCTTTCTTTCCTCAGTGGCCGGTCACCGCCTCACTTACCGCCGAAATTTTACTGGCAGTTACCGTCGATTGTGTTTTAAGCCTTGAGGGAACAAAGTTGTGGATTCTCTTCTCCTCGTCATCCTCGTGGCATCCTAGGTAAGAAAGATGAATCTTTTTGGGATATTTCTTGAGTTTTTAAAGAGTTGACTTTTCTTGGGATTTTGTTGACTTTTTAGATCTCGAATGTATTATAGTATAAATGTTATACGAGTATGGTGAGGGGATTAGAGGTGATATTGAGTAGTTATTGGGGTTAGAAAGTGGTGTAAGTGTTATGTTGACTTTTATTGACTTTTCTTAAATTGACTTTAAATGGTAATATGAGGTTAGAGGAATTGAATATAGTTGATTTGGGTATAGAATTATTGGTTTGAATATGGAGGTAGAGATTAGATTTGAAAGTTTGGGGAAAAGTTCTTATGGTAATTAGTGCTTGAATTGGAGGTTATATTTAATGGATTAATTAGTTGTCGATTGATTCTTGAATTGATTAGAATGTACTTAAGTGTTATTAAAGGGTAATAAGGTAATGACCGAGAATATTAGTTATGTTGGAATATTAAAAGTGTATACCGGTCTTGGGGATAGGATGATTGGTAAGAACATAGAATTTGGTCATTGAGACGGGGTATACTTTCGAGGGGTTTATAGATGTTAAGTGAAGTTAGTGCAAAATGTGTGTTATAATATAATTTTTTAATAGGAGTTGAGCTGGATCATATGAGGCTGCTAGAATATCGTTACTACTTTTGGGCTCGAGGTGTGAGTCTGAATCTCGATGAGGACGCTTTCATTATATATATATTCGATATACATATTTTCATGTGATGTTGTTTGAGAGGACTATTACGACATGTATTATGTGGCTATAATTGATATTGTGTGAAAATTGTGATTTATGATGCATATTATGAAATAGCGAGGTTTGATTGACATTATGAGATAACATTGATTATGAAGTATGTTATGACATAATTGAGATTATGAGTTACCGTTATGAGATAGTTTTGGATATAGTCATGTTATGAAATTGTGTGTGTGTGTGGTATTGTGTCTTTATGTGTGGTATCTGTGTATTATTATTATTTGACAATGCGGTCTTGATTAGCTTTTATGTGTTATTTGCGACGGTGGTGACCTTTGGGCAAGGAGGTTTGGTGTAGTGTCACGTATTATTGGATAGCCAGTGGGTCGGAGGTTTGGTGTGATATGCGCATTTGGGGGTGTAGCCTGGTGGGAATGGTGGTGGAGGCCCATCGATTATTTAGGTGGATTCATGTGTATTATTTGGAGGTGGATTCTCGTATGTATGTGTACACTGTGGAGGTGGATTCACTCAGCTTGATGACTTTGTGTATTGTTTCCGCCGTAGATATGCATTAGTTATGAATATATCTCGTATGTATAGTGTCGTGTAACATTGTATAAGAGAAATCTATGTGTGATATGTGGGCAGGTTATTTATTAAGTACCACGATTAATGCGTGCGTATGATATATTTATATATATATGGCATGAATATATATGATGGAATCGATGCAGTAGTATTTGTATTCAACACCGACAATAGGCGACTCCACATTCTCATGGGCGTTTCGTACCTAGGTTTCTAGGAGCGTCTTTGAAGTGGTGAGGCGGTTTTTCTTGGTAGGTGGAGATCTCATGGGGCGGCGGTGGCATAGGAAGTCCGCCGTGATCATTTATTTTTTTTGTTGTCGGATTGTATATTTTTTAGGCGGTGTGTTGTATTATATTGTGGATGCGGTTGTCGTACTTTTCCTACATGTTGTATCTTTGGATTTGTATTCTATTAGGTGTTATTTTGTTGAATGTATTGTTGGAACACACCCCACGATGGAATAGGAGTTTTATTTTGATAATGTCAGCAGTTATGTTGTTATTGTATCCATCGTTTGGTGACTCAGTATCTGGGTTGTTGATCTTAACCTTAGGGCGGCCGACTTGGGGTGAATTAGTTACATGATCCGTTCATTAGCAACTATATTTTCTGATACCTGCTTCCAAAGTTCTTCTGCAGCGTATTGGGAATCGTGAACCACGCTAGTAAAACCGTAATTTGTCAGGGGAATCATGCTACGTCATGGTTGTGGTACACATGTGACCTTGTGTCTGATTGAATCATACTATATTGGGCTTGGCTTGGCTACCAAATTAATGTGAGGCACTTACTGAGTGGGATTAGACACCAATGAAGGATTTACTTGTCAGTAAAGAATGCATCTATTTGTAGATTTCAATCGCACCGAGCATATGACATCTAAACTTAACAAGCAAATGTAAATGACTCACTATATATAATGTGGCCCGATCATAACATGTGTCACGTATATGTAAGCAGGCTCGCAAATGTACAAGAATCTAATCGCTCATACCCTTTGTAGGTTGTAGGAAGATTTGTAGCATTTAGTGTATAAAACTTTATTTATGCAATTACGCTCCAGCCCAACCTTTAAAGGAACTCAAAGGTTCTTCATCCTCTTGATTCTTATTGATTTTCATCAAGTATCAAGGTGAAGAATTTAACTCCGTTATCTTCGATCTTAAGTTTACAACTTTTAGATTCTAGTAGTATAAACTTTCTTTTACATTCTCATTTGAGATGTGGAGTTCAATAACAATGTCAGTATCCATCGTCGATCATTGCTTAGGAACATTCTTTGGATAACTTGCTTAGACCCACGTATTCTGACTTGTGGAATAGCGATAAGAAAGTTTGAAATAAGCATGGCTTGATCGACCAATAAATATGTTTAATATTGGTTTCCCGACCAAATGTATGATTAAGCAGCTCATTCATGAGGCGATTGCTCATTTGTAAGGAATATATTTATTACTTCGATGATTCACCATCCGAAGTAATAGTATGAGAACAACACTCTGATGAATCTCTTAAAGTAGGAAGATAAAATAGAGCTTTATACTTTCGGCCCATTGTATTAGCGTCTTATTTACATTTAAATGACTTTCGAGTCGTTTTATTGGGTATTGTTATTCGTGTTGTTGTCGTTTATCCTTGCGCGTTTGGCTTTAAATCGAAGTGGATACTCAGCGATATATAACCCGAAGGGTTCTAATGCGGACTTCATTATCTCTACAGACACTTGAATCATTCAGTCACTTATTTATTTCCTTATTTGTCTTTACATGTAGAGACCCATACTGATAAATTCTCTGTGTACTATAGTGGATGGAAATAAATATGACTTCCTTGGTTATGTACAAAATGACTTAATATCAACTTTGGATCGAGTTAGAATTATGTACTACGGTGACGCATGGCCACAAAAACATCTTTATCTGTGAGCGTTTAAGTTTGTTTATCAAGCCTTGACTCTTGCAGGTTAATGCCATGGGTTAATATGAATAAATTAATTTAAAGGTAAGGTGTACTTGACCTTAATATGTGAAATTATTTCATTCTTTGTGTCTTAACCCGCGTTAAACCTGATCCTTACTTAATATCATTTCAACTGTGGCACTCTAAGGTTAGAATGAAACTATCTTGGTATATGAAATTGAAGAATCTACATCCATTTGTGTTTTAACTTCATTAAGCAACGATTCCTCAATGCGATATCTTGACAGTACATTTTTAGAATGATGTCATTCTTGGGATGATGTCTTACTTATATCGACTAATACTTGACTCGGAGAACTTGATATTCATATGGTCCTCGCTACTTATCGACTACAATGTATCATTTGTATTTCGAAATCTTGATTAACTTATGTAAACATACAAAACTTAATTTAGACTAGCGAGCACTCCAGCTAGAGTCGTAGTTCATCTTTCAAGATTATACTCAAGTCTTGTTCTCTTAATTAACTTGTATGTAAACATACAAGCTTAATTTGAACTAGTGAACCTCCGCTAAGTCTAGTAAGGTTGACTTAGTTCGTCTTTTTTGAAGATCCTTTTCGAGTCGTTAAATTAAATTTATCCGTAAGTGTTATTGATCGTTTGTTGTTCGAGGCTTCCTTTTAAGAAGAGTAAATTAAATGTTTCCATGTCGAGAATCACGATATGGGCGTGTAGAGATCAAGCAGCACTCTTTTCTCTGCTTCTGAAGTCTGAAAGAATTGGTTTAGATCGACCTGTCTTTCATGGAGGATTTAAAAAATGTGTGCTCTTATAATGTAGTCGGCGCATCGTGCTTTCTTTGTATCTTGTCTTCCCGGCTATCATTATACTTGGCTCATATCCATGATTAAATCGTGTGAGTCGAAAACTAGTGTTCTCGTATTTGATAGCCAACTTGAGCATTCTGACTTTGACAACAAAATTATTTGAGATATGAGATTTAATCGAATCTCTCTTTGCAGTCTAAATGTTACTTAAAATCATGGCACTACATGCTTTGAAGTTGAAATAATGAAGCGAATCATTAACTTCAACTTATAGTTCCGTATTCGACAATGTCTGGTGGCGTGATGAGAGCGATAGATAACTTTCTAACATTTGGTTACGTACCGTAAGCTTTTGTTTCTATGATTCATGAACCATGTTCATCGTGTTAAAAACTTCAAATACCAAAATCACGCTTGTCTGAAATGTAGATCTATGACATTGATATAAATTCGATAGTTTTCTCAATCGAGTTATAAAGAGATCGAAACTATTTATCATTTAAAACTTGTTTTGGCTAGAGATAATATGACATATTAGTGTATGCGTAATCACCTTTGATTGAATCAAAAATTAATTATCCTTGATCATATAAGTATGACTTTGTTCGCGAACCAAAGTTCATGCGGCGTATCAACGTGATTGAATCAAGTCTTAATGTTTGTGGTAATTTAAGAGTTTATATATTAGCATGCTTAGATTCTGATAGTTTGAAGAAGATCGCGTTGTAACACTTTGTCAACTGAGAGTCATTCGGATGTCTCCTTAACTTATTTCACATTATAAAAGTCATGCGTTTAGTTTTTCGATGAATAGTGAATAAAATAGGTAAACTTAATGTGCCAAATATAATTGGAAATATGCAACTTAAAATAAGCGGTGTAAAACAATCCATGCGTATTATTTACAAAATGAATTGTAAATATAATACCACGTACTTAATCTCACAAAATGTCTGAGTATCGAGATCTCTTATGCTTAAATCCAAGCGACAGCCAGCTATGATATTTTGAATCGGTTATAATAGTAGGTTATCGACGGTATGGCAAAACTACGTAACTCTTTGACAATACGTTAGCATACTATTAAGATGCTACCGACTTTTGTATCTCCGACAAACCGGTTAAGCGTGATTAAACCAAAAATTACTTGGAATGATAAATGCAGAAAGCCCAGCGGCATTGGTGGAAATCGGCTTGACATGATCATTAGCCGTATCCCAAGTCTGTACGCGCTTACGCCGTAGCGGTGTGTCGGATAATGCAACGATTTCCACCGAACTTTTAAAAATTGAACGTCACATTCTTAAATTTTTAATTGGTGAGATTAATGTTATTTAACTTTATTTAGCAGTAAATGGATAGCGTATTGGCATCTGTGACATGAAAAATAAATATTTAACACCACGTTTAGGAGATATAGATATGACCCAGGACCTATTAAATCAACAACAGTGAAATACTAACATAAAGTCCTATTACAGTGACAAGTGCAGTCTTATGATAACCCTTTCCTTGAAACTTCTGAGATTCTCCCGAGTCTTGCGTCTTTGTGGATATCTTGCTCTTGATACCACATGACGGTACATACTACTACTACAACAACTTAAACGGCCGCTGAGCTTGTGGGTAAATGAATAAGAATAAAGAAATCATTTCAGCAGTCGTTCTGGCATTCCTCTGTGAGACGTAAATAAATAAATTAAAGCGGGTGTCCCAATACCTCGTTTCCGTTCCATAACAATATATGGGCAAAACATTAAAACAAATAAATGTAAGCAATAATAGTATATATTAAATGAAATGAGATTAAATGTGTTCATGGTATTAACTAATTACCCGTTATTTTTAGAATTAATTATCAATTAATGTAAATTTGAATTTAAATATATTCACACATGATTAATGATAATTATTACAATAATTATCAACCGCTTAAATCATGGAATAATTGAATTACAAGTAATTAACTCAAAATTTAAAGAAATTTAAAAAGTCACCGTAAACATATTTTCAAAAATTATCAATTAATAATTATGAAAGGAAATATAAATCGAATTTAATGCGAATTCGAATATATATTCAATTATCTTGACAAAGTAAAAGATTTAACATTCGCTTGAAATTAATAATTACGATAAATTTTCAAACCAAAAATAATTACAAAAATTACATTTGGGTTTTAAAAATGGTGACAGCTTGTATTACAACCGCGCCTCAAATACCCACGACGACACGCGCCGGCGGTGCCTTCTGATGATAGGCCGTCGCGGTAATATAACGTGCAATTTAAACCGCAGGACGCCAGGAGGAGGTCCATGAAGTTCGGCGACGATTTTATTAGTCATTTCGGAGTTTTAGTTTTCAGTTAATTCAACTTTGTAAAAGCGATTTGGAGGCTCTAAAAAATTAAAAAACTACGGGATTTTTCTGAACATCAGCTTGATATCATTATTGAACACGTCAGTGAAAGTTTATCAAAAACATTTCTAGTTTTTCGATTAAACCCATAAATCCGGAAATTCAACGAATTTTGGAGTACTTAAAATTCAAAAATTGTGGAAAACATCTGTACGAACCTCAAGCCAGTCGAGAACACCTGCAGATTTAGGCTGTAATTTTTTTGGAAATTTCTTTCTACGTAAAATCGAAAATGATTCTGCTCAAATTAAAAAATACCATAATCAATTTTTAATCTGATTCATGAAACAATTAAATAAAAATTCAAATCATCAAAATCAATACGTGAAGTGATGATTAAATATGTGAAACATATATAAAAATGGGTTGATTTTTCATATATATTCATCGATTGAATATATAAATCATGAAATAATCAAATTAACTAACTGTATGTCAGCCTTGTCAATTAGATAAAATATGAAACTTGGTAGGCTGCGAGGCCCAGCATTTAGAATCTAATATGGTGCATTTGTGACTTACCAAATTCATACATCCGGATCCTCGAAATGATATAAGTGTCCCCAACGCATAGTGCGATTATGAATACAAGAATCTTCTGAGATGCCGGTAGTACATCTCGAATCTTTCACGAAGCCTCGCTTTGAATTCCGTGGGTTGAGCACTTGAATGTAGTGCCTACAGTTGGTTGCGCGCGCGGGGAGAGGTTGAATCACACATTTGTGTTCTTAGAACATGGGTTGATTTGGATGAAAATTCAAGAGAAGAATTTTTCAATTCTCTGCGATACTTTTGACCATATGGAGAAAATGTGGAGGAGAATTTTTCATTTCATTTCATGAAAAATCAAACTTGTGTTAGCGAAAACTAATAGGTTTTGATTATATATGTCAACACAAAAGCCCAATAGAATAGTTAATGAGCCGACCCGTTAAATTTAATTAACCGTTAAGTAAAATCAAATACTATATGAAGTTGTTAATAATGCTTAACAAGTTCTTAACGAGCTCAACTAACCGTCAATTAATTCAATTGACTAATTAATTAATTCGGGTTCATCAATTTCTATTTTACATTATCAATATAAAATCAGTGAGAATATTCGTTGATTGTCCAACTCGATTTAACAAATGTAATTTAATTTGATACATGATATAATCAACGTCAACGTATGTGTGTGACGCCCAGGCTCAGATAATAGTAAGTTGTATAATAATAATAATTGACGATTACTATTATTATAGCGATTAATAGTAAGATCTAGCGATCGCTCGCCTTATAAATTATCATGAGCTTCGAAACTAGTAATATACAATTACTAAGGTGACGCTAAGTTCGATGTCATATTTAAGCAAATGGGTAAATGAATTGTCTATGTTGTAAATGCTTGAGCCTGATAAAAGAATCAATTCTCTCATTGATTTCTGACGGTCAAGATTTGAGAGGAAACAAGTTGAAGGCATCTAAGAGGACGAGGAAGAGGTGTTTGCTTCATTTGTTCGCGGAGCCAAATCTGAGGAGAACATTGGAGTTCAAAAGTTCCTATTGAAGAGGAAGGTGTACAGTGGAGAGGGCCATGGGAAGCCCAAAAAACCAGAACTTCCCAATCGTGAAGCGATCGGGGTGTCGAGGCGTCTGTAAATGAGGTCGGGTGAGGACTCCCAGACCTCGAGGGGTTCGGCGGGGAGACCATGAAGAGTGCGGTTGCGACGGGCCATCTTCGACACCTTCGAGACCATTATTCTATTAGATTCGACGGTGTCGATGAGGGTCCCCCTTGAAGAGGCGGGGACCGTCGATGCTCTGCGATGAAGAGGCTTAAGCTAAAATATTTGGATGTTTTGAACTACATTTATGGCCGAGGAAGCGTAAGCCATTTGTAGACTCTCTTGCTATGATCGGTCGTGCCCGTCATTGGAGTCCTTTTTGTTTGGGCAGGTATTTGCGTTCAGTAGGATGCTTGTCGAGTCGGGGTGGTTACTAGCGTGAATACATTTGTGAAGTGTTCGGCGTTGTCCGACCAAAGAGTATTGTTATTTCCACGTATGGTAGGAATGAAGAGAGAACATGTTGTATTTTTGAAAGTCGAGGAAGAGGTGAGTCCAGCGAGATTTGGCGTAAATTGTCTATTCTTTGTAAAGGATGCGCTTACTCGATGATGTCCCCATGAAGTTTTGCTTAGTTCTGTTGCCACTGATGCGAGAGAGATGCGGGACTTTAAGCACGGAGTTCAAGCTGGTGGATGGATTCCCTCGACCTTTGCCTCACGAGACATTACTGACCACGAGGTGGTGAGTATTAAAGGCGGTTTGTGCAAAGGACAATAAAATTACTTGAGACATGGCCTTAGGTTCATTTCTCGATCACTTATTTCTAATATGTCTTTTTTAATCCTTTTACCCCAGATATTATGATGCTCCATGATTCTGGTGATTTGCTCCTCGCTAAAATGGAGACCACCACAGCCCCTGGCGAGAGTAAACTACAAAGCTGATAAGTATCGGGGAGCCTCCTTGCCAAAAGCTGACGAGTCCTCGAGATTGAGCCCTTGATCGATCCGCCGTTATCGAGGGAGGACGGAAGAATAGGCCTACCGATCGAGGGGTAAAAGATATGCTGGGATATCGAGGTCCCGATGAAAGAGGAAAGAGCCCCTTGATTCTTCGCCCGGTCGCTCGTGCTTTGTATCTGGGCGGCCTCACCTCACAGAACCCCACATCTCTCGTGTCGGTGATACAAGCAGGTTCATTGCCCATCGGATCCGAGGAAGGGTACAAGAGTGACCATCCCTTCTTCGTGGATACCCCGTATAGGCTTCCCTCAGGGGTGGAGGTGACCGATGACTCCGTCTCCAGACTTATACATTCCTTAGCTGCGGACATGTTAAGCGTATCTTGAGCGGAGGTGCTGGAGGGTGGGTCCGGCTCCAAGCTTCGCAGCCAATTCGCCCGTGCTCAATTGAGCGTATAATTTTAATGCTTGTCTACTTTCTTTCTCTTTTTCTTCTTTTTTAGATCAAGTATTGATTTCCCTCCCTGCTAGAGGCGACGAGCGTATGCCGTGTCCACTTGATGGGGTGAATGCCAGGAGTTGACGGGGAGGGAAGTCCTCTATCGGGGACTCAATTAGGAGAATAAGGGAGGAAAGGGACTCGGCCTTAGCAGAGAAGGAGAAGGCCGTGAGGAGATGTGATGACCTCCTCCGTCGCCAAGAGAAGTTGGTCTCCGATCATCACTAGCGTCTGAAGGGAAGGCAAGTGCAGTGGGCCGCACCAGGGAGAATTCTCATGACCACCCACGACTCTGAGAGATCAAGGCCAGCCCATTTGAGACACGATCCACTGTTAGAGGATTGCACTGTGAGAAGGAGGGTGAAATCTCATTTCTTCTTGGCGAGAGAACTCGGCTACTCAGCCATTGAAGGCTTCAAAGGGGCGATTGAATGCGTCGAGCGTAGCGAAAGGGAACACCGCCCATTTCATGAGAGATTTTTGTCAAAAGATACTGCCGGACTTCTGCGTATCCTGCCAGCTTCCGAGAATATGTTTTTAGGTTGGGGGAGAGTTATGTATTGAACCTCTTTGAAGACCTCCCAAATGAGATGGCGGTGTAGGCGCCGAGGAAGTGATAGTGAGCCTCGGGATGGTGATGAGACATAGAATAGTTTTTCTTTTTTTGTCTTTGTGGGAACCCGACCTTTTAGCAGCTTGCAAGTTGTCGGGCATGTCCGACTAATTGGCGCCATTACTTGTATCAACTTTTGTTTGGTAATGGGAATGCACTTATTCTTGTCTTATCTCGACTTTTCAATCCTCAACTTTTCA
Organism: Lithospermum erythrorhizon; assembly: GCA_019722365.1. Classification (NCBI taxonomy): domain Eukaryota; kingdom Viridiplantae; phylum Streptophyta; class Magnoliopsida; order Boraginales; family Boraginaceae; genus Lithospermum; species Lithospermum erythrorhizon. The sequence goes on along the minus strand of JADFUC010001532.1, from coordinate 33,802 downwards.
ATAAAGTTTAAATTTTCACAATCTGTAAAATTTGACATATAAATATCGTAATTTAGTTGTAATTACGCTGTATTATTGCCCCTGCTTGTGAGGAGTTGACAAAAGCTTTTATGATCTTCCTTGATAATGTACTATAATTATTTTTTCATTCAAACCGATAAAAGCTTTGAAATACTTCTCGATTTTCCGGAAAACCCCGTTTATAGGGTTTCTCATTAATTGAAGGATACGATTTAAATATCGCTCATTCTCACGTCGAGTTTAGTTTAAAATGACTTGAGGTCGGCATAACTTGAGCTTTCACCGGTTCGGCCGAGGGAAATAGTTAGGCCCATTTTATTAATCTTAAATGACAAGGTCATTTTATATAAGATCGTCGAGAGCTGAGGGGAAATAGTTGAAAATATTTAATTAATCTTAAATGACAGTCGTTTATAAGATCGTCTACGTCGAGGCAGGGGAAAATGATTGAAACTATTTAATTAATCTTAAATAGCAAGGTCATTTTTATGAGATAGTCTACCGTCGACGAAGAAAAATAGTTGAAACTATTTGCAATTAATCTTAAATGACAAAGGTTATTTATGAGATGATCGTCTAAATACAGAGACGAGGGAAAATAATTTGAAGCTATTTAATTAATCTTAAATGACAGGAGTCATTTTATAAGATCATCTACAAATGCGGCGAGGGAAATAGATTGAAGCCCCATTAATTAATTAACTAAATGAGAAAGGTCATTTATAAGATAAATCCTTGTCTGATGAGGGGAAATAGTTGAAAACTATTTAATTTTAGATTGATATTCAAAAGTTCAAATGCCCTCGGACTTCGTGGATTACTGATAGATGTTACAAAGAGTACTTAAATAAAATACTTAACAGGTAAATTCCATTGCAGTGTGATCAGAACTTTCGAAGTTCCCTCGAGCTACATGGGTTCTAAGTCTAGATAGTTTTAATCATTAGGCCACTTCGTTTAGGATTGAGTTTATTCACGATTCTTGGGCTGACTTCTTTGTAACACCACCCAATACCAGTCTCCTTTTTGAGCTACATTGCTTAACCACCGATTGTAAAAATTGGGACGTTCTTTAGCATGATCTTGCGTCGAATCGATGCTTGATCCACCCAGCTCATCGACCGTCGGGATGTCACACGAAGCATTTCGTCGTTTTAATGTACTTATAGAAGCGATGCGATAGCGAACCAACCCTCTGATGGAGTAGCAACGACCTCGTCCATTATACCAAACCGAAGAAATTACCGCCCGTTGAGTTAGAGGTGTGTCGTTCGGTAAGACCGTAGGACCTCAATGCAATTCTTTCTACGATTTGGCACCCACTTTAGGAGATTATTGCGATTACCATGAATATGGTTCATTCTCCACTTTGTCCATTGTGCGAGGATAACATACATGGCTTAATCGGTGCTTTCGATTCCCGATCGGTGCGCGTTTCTTTGATGACCATGATTCAAATTGTGGCCCGTTGTCGGAGACCAAGATCGGGAAGCTCCATATCAGTGATAATGTGTTTAATATGAACTCCTCAGCGACACCGGTATAGTTGTTCTAGAAGCTTAACTTAGAGCCCGTTTACTAAAAATAGTCACAGCGACAGCAGCTTGTCTTTTATACTTGGTGGTGGCTTGAAATTTTCATAAAGATTTATGCCCAGCATGGCGAAGGTATTATTGGACAAGCAGCCGGGGGACATTTTACGTGCTTGAATGTCGAGGCAAGTACCGACATACATCGTGACTTAACCCCAGCATCCTCATGGCGTCTTTTTCGTAGTAAGTAGATAGTACCACGGTGATTTTAAGGACAATGAATGTCCACCACCTGTGGTGCCCACATACGTGTCCCTGCATGTACCTCGATAAAGGTTCGATCGATATTAGTCTTAGAAGCCTTAGCAGAGGTGGGCCCAGTGGAAGGCATTTCTTACTCTGATTCGTCTTGTCTTATTGAACTTGTAACCCCATTAACTTCGCCACAGCTTCTATTTTATCCTGGGAAGTTCTCCATTTGACATGTATCGAGCTATCAGCTCCTCTGAGTCGGTACCTCTTCCCGAGGACTTGAAGGAATTACGCTCAGTAATGGATAGGATATACCGGACCTCGGCGTGGACTCACGGGGGTAAGTCACCGAAAAATATGTGGTCGCTTGATCGAGCCGAGGTGGTCAGCATGTTCATTTCTTGATGGGTATGTGGTCAAGCAAGATGTATTTGAACCCACTTGGCATGATATTTGGTGAATGTCTACTCTCCCAGCCCATGATCTCCATCTGATTTTTCTTAACTTTGAATCGCCCAAGACAACGATCATTTGAATCTTGAGTGCTTGTCTTGTCAGTCCAGCTGACCATAGCCTCGTACACAGCTTCGTTGTTGGTGGCTTTGAAAAGAGAACGAAGGGCATATTCGAATACACAAGCCACCGGGTCCCTACATAAAATTCACCCCAGATCCATACCGTTGCTCGCTCCATTGACATACAACTGTCGAGAGTTCGTGAGGTTCCCCTCATTGACGTGGAATCTCATGGGATCAGTACATTCCACAATGAAATCGGCCAATGTTTGCCTTTATGCTAGTTAAGTGGGGTTAGCCGACTGGCTTCGGTTAATTTCGATGCTTGCAGTGGTGTCTCCCGGTTAAGCGAGGGGTTGGACATGATCCTCTTAATGGGGCGTCAGTTAATACTTTAATGGGATGTATTCAAAATATGCTTTAATTTAGATGCGGTGATGACAATGGAAAACACAAATTTGTCGATCAAGGGGTATGACTCCTACAGCCCATGGATGACTTGACTCGCGTAATATATATAGACCTCACGAGTACCCTTCCTCGCAGCAAAGGACAACTGCTTTCGCCGCCCCCTCGGAAGCAGTATAATTGAAGTTCTTCGACTCCCTCGGGCCTTGTAAGTAGCTTAGGAGACCACTAGATAATCTTTTAACTCTTCGAAGGCTCTTTGGCGTTAAGGAGTCGAGGAAGAGTTCTTTGGAAACTTTGACAGTTTTCACGGGCATGGCGGATTTACATCGCCCGACCACCGAGATGAATGCACTCAGCGCTAGACACTTTCAGATTAGCTTTTGGACCTCTTTTTGTAGAGGTGGAAGGCTCATTTTCGAGGATGGCCTCGATGCTGTCGGGATTGGGTTCGATTCACCAAATTAGGAGCATCATGAAAGCAGAGGCTTCCTAGAAGTAACACCAAAGGAACACTTTGAGGTTTATCGGTGGCGTGATAATTTCGATACTTGATAGTTTCTTCCAGTGCCGGTGATCCTTGCTCCTCCGACTCTTTTACAAGCATTAATAAATACGACATATATCTTCAATGTTTATCGATCTTACTTTGAATAATCGATTACTTTACGTTCTTTGGTAGGTGGCCCCGGATTAGCCTTGGCCAAGAAGGCGTACTCTCGAAATGAGGCCCGTACTCCGTTTATAGAGGCATTTTTTTCTTGATCGTCATAAATGTAAGAATACTTGGTGAGGTATCCTCGGGGCATCGGAAATCCAACCTCGTGTGGCGCTCGAGTCGGTAACATACAAGCATGGCCGGGCGTAATAATCTTTTGGGCACGCTTGTTCGAGTTGGTGAAATCGATGCGCGTTCTCCGTTTGTTGTTTGACTTTTCACCGTAACCACGGTGGCTATCCATTCAAGGAAGCTGAAGCTACCGGATCGCGCTTTCTCACATCGGCTCATAGAGCGCCCTTTGTATGGCGAGTTAACTTTCATAGAAAAGTTCCTCTTTTTAATTTGATAGGCTGGGAGGTATCTACGTGTAAACCATGAATAGAAGTTCTTCATCCCCGGCGTATCCTGCGGACCCATTCTGGGCACTCCTCATATTTGCGATAGTTGTATAAGATCCTTGCGATGGCGGGGAGAAGCTTTGTGCTTTATCTTTTAGAATCACTGGACTCTTGTTCTGAACAAGGATAGACTACAAGCTCTCAAATGCGGATCTCGGGTGTCTATCGCATTCTTTCCTTGGGGTCGTTATCATGACCAACTGCTTGAACCCCATACAACGGGAGTATGGACATCCACTTGTTCTTTTTACATCAGGAGGTATAGAGAGACACTCACTTGGTATCGAAGCGATAACATACCGCCTTTTTTGGTCTCAGGATATTTATAAACTTGTAGGGAACTTTCATTTTTAAGTGGAGAGGAGAAACGACCGCCCTAAGAGCATTGAGGAGAGGCTGCCGATGAGTCCGTTGTAAGAAGGATCCGGAATGTCATAACAGTAAAGCTCTTCACGCCGTTGTTAGGGAGCCTCGCCAGCTGTAAGAATCAATTCCGTATTCGATTGGGGTATCTGAATGCCGTGAACCCGATGAGGGGTGTAGATACCGAACTTCAAATGTTTGTGAGGAAGCCCGGTCAATCGTAAGCTTACAAATAAGAATATCCGCTTGTGCCCACGTATCGACAGCATCTGACGACAAAAATTAGCGATGATGGGACTGTGACTGAGATCGTCGTAGGGAGTTGAGTCCCATGGCTAAATGTTCAGAAGGAAATTGGCTACCGATTACATAATTAGTAATAGGAGCTAAAGCATACAGGACCTCGCCGCATATTTCCGCCCGAGGCATTCGAGGAGTGTGCCAGCCTAAATGCTATCTCTGATATAATTAATACTGCCACTTCCCGTTATCACGAGGGGTATCGTCGCGATCTTTATTAAAACGGAGACACCTTAGGAGGTCACTCACTTCGCGAGTGGCTATTTGGTCTTTTCACGAACTCCCTCGATTGTCCTCGGCCGATTAATTTTTCAATCTACACGCCCAGCAATGACGCTCATCCATGTCGTGGCGTGATGCTTTGTATTGATCATGATATTTCTTACCGTCCGCCAGGTCAGGGGGCTTTATTTTGTTAGGTTTGAGGTATTCTCTTAACCTCAATTGGCGTAGGTCACCAGCTGGCGGCTCTCGAGGTGTATATGATGCGGGCTCAAATTTGCAGCTTTAATTTCGTCTACTACTCACAGGGGATGCCCGCTGTCTTACGAGCGCCTTGGGCTTTTGGAGATCAGCAAACCTGCTGGGGACTTGCTGCGGATTCGTCTACTCCCTTTGCTTTCACCGCGCGGCGGATATTGATACCATCGAAGATAGCCGCCTCTCCCTCTAATTTGATGTTGGATTACGAGCTTGGATAAATAGTTTCGGGTGTTAGGTGGTTCCAACGCCCAATTTTTTCCCTTAAGAGGTTGTATCTTAATCCGTGGAATAATGAGATCGTTATCCTTTTTCGTTGTATTGGATATTGGTCGCCGCCTCTTCAAATACGGTGGCGAAACTTGATGTCTCCGCGGTCTTTGTTGTATTTCCGTGAGGGTTCTTTTCGGTCGGCTATAGAAGCTCGAATTTGTCCATGAAACGAGGTCCAACATATGCTTTACCAGTGATCGATGGAATCGGATAAACGGTGTGGAAGCCACTTGAAAACGTGTCCCCGACAGACTACTTGGGAATGCCACCGCATAACTTCGTCATCAGTAGCCCCGAAAAGGACAGTAGTTGAGAAATTAAGATATGATTGTCAGGTGCCAAAGTATCGTAGAAGATTTGAATTTGGGCGTTAGAATCCCTCTTGCCCAGCGTCGTAGCGTTCTGTCGGTTAGAAAATGGTAGCGAGGTCGCATTAACCCGGCCGTTCCCGGCCAGGGAGTGATCTCTTTAAGTGATGGCGAGTTCATCAGCTTGTTTTTCGCGGCTTCAGAATTGCTAATGTGCCCATCGCGGAACATAATTCGAATTAGGATGACTTCTGACATCATACATCATGAAGTACTCCTTGGGATGGGGCGCTTTCATAACTTCTTGTCGGTTTCACTTGGCGCCACGATCAGTTTTCCTAATAGGGGACCTTCGGAGTACTTGTGCGAAGTTAAATCATGCTTAGGATTGAGAGTTCGACCTATCCGTATGTGGATTGTAGGATTTTGAATTGTCTGAATTATTGGTATTATCCCTGCGTCTTCGAGGGGCATAGTTACTGTGACTTGATTCGTTGTCAAGCGGCTTGATCGTGAATGGGAACATGACTGCCAGGTGTCCTTTTGAGCGTCGTCAGTTCTCCGTGAGCCTTTCGCGTAGTACGATGATTGCAAAGAGTTAACGTTCACATGGGGCAGCCGATTGATGGAAGATTTTGTGAGGCGCTCAGCAGGCTGGTAGGAGTGGCCTCTTTCTCTCGCGTCATACCTACGTCGGCTGGATGGTCGGGGATTTTAAAACTGTGCCAGCGCCAATGAAGTTTAAATGCGATAGAGGCACTGGTAGTGCTTTTAGAAGGATTGGCTTGGGTCAGAGGGTATAGTCGTCGCGACCCATCTGCGGCTCATTCTGAGCTCAGTCTTCGACAAAACTGTTTGATATCTTTGATTCGTAATGTAGAGCCAGGTATCGAGGTCTCGATGTCTTTCTGATGCGCAAGCGCGGCCAAAGTCGGCCAGGTCATTTCAGATAGTTAAAATTTATCGGAAAATAAAAAACTAGGTTTGGGTGTAAGCATTCCTTACAAAAGAATAGCAGGAGGGATATTTATAAGAAATTTAGGCGGTTTATGGATGGCCGCTTATCAGCGATGGGGAGACGAAAAGCCTCTCGTATCTTTCTTTATTCACTGTGTGAATTTCAAATTAGCGCTGATAGGAAACTCTTATTGCATATGAGGGATGCTTTTCAAATTTAAATGATATCGTTATTAATGAAAAAAGAAACCTGGCTTCTACTTGAATCAAAAGAATAAACTGCTCACCTAACCAAACTACCTATATCAAAAAAATCAATCTCAATCATCAAAACAAATAACCCCGAAAAATTTAATTGGCACTATCTATAACCATATCCGAAGTCAGACCCGAATCCGGATCAACACTCCTATCTCCACCCTCATTCTGGCTACGAATCATATCAAGACCCGAATCCAAATCCAAACCCGATCCTCTCCTCTATGACCCGGCCACATAAATATGAAACAAAAACCTATCCTCAGCATCAGCAGCAGCACCCTCACCCATTCCCTCAACTTCAACGGGCATTCGAACCCGACAAATGGGGCAAGACCCATGGATACCCAACCACTTATTAATACAACCCGAATGAAACAAATGCTTACAAGGCATCTCATTCACATCTTGCAATCCCTCCCCCAAACAAATCGAACACTCAAACCCCTCGTCTACGTCAACACACCTCAATGCCTCAATCGAAGCCTTCGATGCTGGTAAAGGCCCATCTTTTCCGCCAATGATTTCCCCGATTGAACCCGAAGCCTCGATCATTCTCAGTGCTCCGGTTCGGAAGTTGACGAATTCTCAGGCGAGCAAGGTGTGGGGAGAGTCGATGAGAGTTAGAGTGGGTTCGGATGTGGGAGGAAGAGTTCTCGGACTCCTCGACGGCTTAGCTCCTCCAGGGTTGGTGGTGGTGCTCGAATATTTTCCGACAAAGTTGACGGTGGTGGTGGACTATTTTCCGCCGCCGTGGACGGTGGTGATGGAATACTTTCTACTAGTGGTTGTGGTGGTGGAATATTTTCTACTAGTGGTTGTGGTGGTGGAATATTTGCCGCCGCCGTAGACGGTGGTGGTGGAATATTTTCTGCTAGTGGTTGTGGTGGTGGAAATATTTCAGTAAGAGGAGTTGGTGGTGGTGGAACTCTTGCAGCCGGCAATGGTAGTGGTGGAAATGCTTCTGCCGTCGTATGTGGTGGTGTAAATATTCGTGCCGCCGCTGACGGTGGTGGTGGTGGAAATGTTTCTGCCACCATTTGCGGTGGGGGAAACGTTGGCGCCGTCGTGGGAGGTGGTGGTGGAAAACTTTGCGACGGCATTTGTGGTGGTGGGGTGTATATTTCGTTTTCTGATGAGCACATTCTTGAATAAAGTGGACTTTAAATTTGAAATAAATGGGGAAAAGGTGATTTTGACTTTATATTTGAATTTTCAACGATAAATTATCAATGGGATTGAGGTGTATAAATACATAACCTTGGGGGTGGTGGGGTGTAATACTGTGTATTCCCGTGAATTAGCTATGATGGTTTGGATTCATTTATGTTTAGGTTCATTCATCATTTCACAATTTAGTATGGAGTATATTTGATTGACGTCAATTCAATTTTTAATTGATACTCGAATTTTTTTATTTAGCTGTCAAGATTTGATTGATAATCAATTTTTCTTCCTCCTTCGAATAAAATATAAAATATTGGTATGAGATCATCTCTATCGGATTATAACGCAATTCTTTATTCTGAATCGTGTGTAATGTGACGTTATGTTAAAAATAGTTGATGTGTGGTGGATTGATTTTAAAAAAAAATTATAGCCCATATTAAATTAGATATTTGTAATAATATCAGTGATATGACATGCATGAATAACATGAAATGTGACGAAAGATCTTATCTACTTCATAAAATGTCTTATATATAGAAATGTTTTTTAGTAATTAGTTAATGACCGTGTTCATCACTCAATTTTGGACCCATAATATTAATTTCTTGTAATAATTCTCTCTTAGATTCATTTCGATTGATGTATTATTTTACGATTCAAATTTTGACTATCAATTATTTTATAGTTACATAAAAAAATTACAATACAATACTTTATCAAAATATCTTAATTTAATGACATTAAATTTATATACTTATTAAAATAACAAATAGAAAGTAATTAATGATGAGGGATAGATATGAAAAACTGAAAACGTCAATAATAATAAATTAATAGAAGTATTTTATGCCTTCCAGTTTTTATTTGTCGTTCTAACCATTTGCACATACATTAATGAAAAGAAAAAATAGTCAAAAATTCTATTAAAAATGTAGAATGACAATTATTTGAAATTATATCATTGGTTGACTGATAATTTTATAAGAAAAAATAGTAAAAAATGTATATTAAAAATGTAGAAGTACAATTTTCTACCGACTAATATTTTGAAACAAAAAATTTATGCTATAACCACAAATAAAAAACCAGAGAAAATATAATGTAATTAAAAAGTTATTTATATTCAAATATTCATGCTCAAAGCCTGAACAGTCAACGAGTCAACGAGTGAAGTCATAATAATGGTCAGGTGGTCAACTATTGAAAACCTGCATAATTAATGTAATTTAATCTTAATTAAGGAAGACATTATTTTATTTTCTCCGTATTTCGATAATTGTTTCCATTTGTGGACACATAGTACTGTAGGTCTATGCGAGTGAAAGCTGTGATACTGTCCCTAAAATTTTTAAAAGCAAGCGTTCATGTCAGCAGCTTTTCGATGTCTTTTAGCAGTTTTTACATTATTAAAACATAAAAAATCAAATATTTCAAGATTTTCAATAATGAAAAAGAAAATATAAATAATATAAGGAGATGTACAAATTTGGGGTGTATGTAAATTCTTTAAAATTTCCAGAGTTATTTTAGGGGAAATTTGAAAAATATGTCGTTTATAAATATAAAAATTTAGCCAGTATTATAGCTTTTGGGGAAGTTGATGCACATGGGATTGCTTTTTATGTATGCTCTTTAGCGGATTCTCTATTATTCACTTTAGTATTAAAAAATAATAGGAAGAGTACAAATTTAGGGGATGAAGATGGTGAGTGAATAATTTCATTGGGGCAAATTATTTTAGGAGAATTGAAAAACACCATTTTTTTCATTTTTAGTTATTTCAGTTCATATTTTAGCTTTTAGAGGAACTGATGTACATACTCTAAACCTCGTAGGTTTGGTTCGATTCGAATAAGAGGGTTCAATTCGAATAAGACGGTTCAAAGTTTGTAAGAATAATTTGAATTTTATGTGATAAATTAATAAAAATGAAAAAAAAAACTATATAGTTCAATCTAACTACAACAGTCGGTTGAAAATTATTTAATTCATCAATTCGAAATCAAAATTTGATCCGAATTTCAACCTTTCAAATTCAATTTCGAACCAAATTTTTCATGTCGAATCTAATGTCAAACGTCGAACCGTCTAAGCTCTCAGCTTTTAGGTCATTTCTATTTGTAAACGAACCAATAAATTGTTCAAACTTCTGTAATCTCGAGGTGGTTGTTTTGAACCGCTATTAGTACTAGCTCCAATGAAGTTTTCTATTATTAATTTATGATTATCGCATATTCTAGCTATCATGATTATTGATTTGGCTTTTTATATGTGATTGTAAAACTCATTATTTGAAAAAGCTTAAGAGAGGTCAAACGCTAAATGCATCAATTGATTTATGGGTTGACATGAATTTTGGACTTACATGGTTGTTTCAATCTCATGAAAATCAATTCTTGACTATATTCTGAAAGGTCGTTTCTGCCTTCCTGTCTCATTTTATTACCTTGACCTAAGGCCAGATCCAGGGTATTTCTAAAATATAGTATTGATTAAATAATCATTACTCTTTTATATGACATTCTTAAAAAATAAATGAGTATTTTCAATATATAATAATTATTCTAAAATAATACAAAATTTATTTCTCTCAAGAATTGAACCTAGACAATTCTAATGAACACTCAAACCGCCTTAATCATTTCTTATATGAAATACCCCTGCGAGTTTGACCTACAAGGTTATATCATAGTATCATACTACCTATAATATACCTATAATATGTACTATACATGATGGACGAACAATTTATACTAAGACACACGAAAGGAAGCATATGATCTTATCCGAAATACTAATTATAAAAATTAATAACTCAAAACAAATGTTTTTTTCATCTAAATGGAGCATAAAACAAGTACATGAGCATGAAGAATAAAACTCATAATGATGGACGTAGCATTAACTGTAGTATTTACCTTAGAAATTCTCTATTATATTACTAGAAGTACAATTGTACAAAGTCAGCTAACTTATGAGTTGCCTCCAAAATTCCAAATATTTACACCAAATGGAGTATAAAGAGACGTTTAAAAGAAGAAAATAAAACGACTGCTATATTTTCCGTACAGACAGAGCAATGACAACAGAAGATTACCCAACTCTCTTCTGCTTGCAATAGAGAGACCCGAAAAGCGGCACGTAACTAGAGAGAACCTGTAATCTTCTACGGTTTCCATGAAAAACTCATGCACCATCGGTTTGCAGACGCTATATCTAAGGCTACGAAGACTTGAACTTCTACCATTGATATTTAGCTGCAACAAACACTTCCTCGTAAATTTGAGCAGCGTTATCCCAGCTCAAGTCTTGCGTCATACCACGCCTTTGGAGCCCATTCCAACTTTCCTTGTACTCTCTATATGTGAACAAGCAATTTCCTAAGGCGTGTATTAATTGATTTGTATCAGCACTGCCAAACGTCCAACCAAGGCCAGATTCATTGTAAGGATCAAAAGGCTGCACTGTGTCTCTCAGTCCACCAACAGCATGCACCACTGGGATTGTCCCATAGCGCATTGCGTATAGTTGGTTCAGTCCACAAGGCTCAAATCTTGAGGGCATTAGCAGTATATCTGCCCCTGCTGTTATTCTATGAGCAGTTTTGACTGAAAATCCAACCCATCCTCTGATTTTGTCTTTGTAATGGCTCTCCATCTGCCTGAGCATCTCCTCGAGGTCAGGTCTTCCAGTACCCAACATGACTAGCTGCACATCTTGTTCTGACATCCAAGGAACTGCCTCAACGATTAAATCAACGCCTTTCTGGTGGTCAAGCCTACCTATGAAACCAATCAATGGGACATCAGCACGAACAGGCAAACCAAGCTCTTTCTGTAGTGCTGCTTTGCACTGGGATTTACCAGTCTGCAGGGTGTCGAGAGAGTAATTAGTGTAACCATCAGATTGTAAATGTGTATCCAACTCTGGACTCCAGTCTTTTGTATCTATCCCATTCACAATTCCTCTTAATTTCCAATCATTTTCATTTATTATCCCATGCAGACCCCATCCCCCTTCAGAAGTTTTCAGCTCCCACGAGTATCCATGGCTAACTGTAACAACACGATCTGCTGTCTTTAAACCTGCACCAAATATGTTGAGATGCTCCCCTCCTATTGGATCATGCAGCCTGAAAAGGTCCTTGTAGTGGGAAGGAAGATCCACATAGGTAAAATCATCCACTGGACCACGGCCCTGTATACAAAATTTGAAGTCGGGGAAAGAAACGTAAAAATGTCGAAATCCCTTCATTCAGTTTCTTGAATATTCTTCAAGGCCCATCACTTCTAACTACTTAGGGAATACCGAAAGCATTAGAGGAAGAGAAAAAGTAAAATGTTGTTTATGTTGCAAACCTGGTGAGCTATGTTGTGAATCACTAAGACGGATCTTGTGTATTTCATTATTCCATGATCTCGATAATATGCTTTCAGATAGACAGGCAATAATGCAGTATGCCAGTCATTTGCAACAAAGACTAAATTCCCATCTCCATAGCAGACACCACCACATGGTACGTACCAAGGAACCTGTAAGGAAGAACCAAGTGATGTGTCATAATGTAGATTAATACAAAGTCAATTTTGTGATGTCCAATTTATGCTCATTACCTCAATAGCAGCTTTGCAGAATAAGACCATGCGCTTCAGAATATCCTGTAAATCCAATAAAGTAAAAGCACATTAATAGCTAAAAGAAAGGTCATGACCCGATAATTATTATGTAGATGACGGGATCTTGGGAATAAGACAACTACGTATGAGTCTCTATCAGATCTTCAATGCTTACTCCAAACAGTTCTTAAAGCAAAGACCTCCTGAACTACATAGATACTATCATACTGGACCATCCTGGAATATCCTTACAAATTAATTTCAGAATCAAGATGACGTTCTCCATCGAAAACTCAATGGGCATCCTTGATATATTTTTAATATGATGCAAGGAGACTTTAAGAAACATTTAAATACAGTAATACTTACAACACGGTTTCCTCCATATATATTCTTTTCTATATTCCGAAGAATGGGACTGTCAATAAATACAAAGTCCACACCATCAACGTATGCATGAAAGTAGTTGACCTCCATATCCTACACCAGTCAGGAACATGTTATAAGATTGAATTGGAAATGTCATATTATTTAGAGAAGAACTCAGACTTAGAAACCATTTCTTACCTGACCATCCACTTTATATCTTTTTCTAACTCCTGTATCCTGAGGTTCAGCATAATTACCATAACGTGGGGCAATCACCTGCAATTCCAGTAATAAAGTAACCTATTGATGAATATATATTTCTAATGGTGCTTAAGAAATTATAAATTGGAACTTCCAGATATAGACAAAAGCATATTCTTTATTCATGTGCATCATTCTTTTTCTTATTACTACTATTTATTGGGTGGTGGGTTTTGAGAGAAGAAGAGAACAGATCAGGTAGGGACGGGATCACAGGATCTAGTATTACACTCAACTTTGGATCTAGTATTACACTCAACATTCTTTATAATGAAAACCAGAAATCATATCTGGTGGGGACAAATTCCAATGTCCAAGCCAAGACCATCATCGAAACTCACCATAACTCTGTGTCCACGCCGAGCCAAAGCCTTCGGTAATGCTCCAGCAACATCGCCAAGCCCACCTAAAACCAATTTGATTGGCAACACCACAAAATATAAGATAGTGTTTTTAGTGTATTTTGCTTCAAGATTATTTATAGAAGAGGATTAAGAGTATGAAGTAAAAAAAATTGCACTTTCTACAAAGGGAAACAACCACAACCAAATATCTACAAAGAAAAGCAAAAGGAGAGTTTCTATATTTTAAGAGATTCACAGTTAGCCACTTCTCTAATACTAATGAAAGTTTCAACTTTTACATTACGGCGTAGTCAATTTATAATATAACCTATAGGCTATATTGCTATAAGGCTATACCTCCTATTCTTACCGGCTTCAGTTGGCTTACCTATGAAGAAAATAGGCTTGCACTTGATTGCTTCTGTGTATTGTGAAAAATGACAGGAACAAGAAACGATGTTATTCGGCCAATCTCAACATGATTATCAAATGGGATGCCTGATTTTCTTTCATGCAATCTTTACTGCCTTTTCTACTCGGTTGAACAAACAATAAATAGCTGAATTATGCAATCATTGTGAACTATTGGAAGCAAAGATCCTGGAGATGTGATAGTGTATATGTGTATTGTTGGTATTTTTGTGTTGGCTAGCTATTTTGTTGTTAGGCAAGCGAGAAATGAAATGTCCCGGACCATTGTCAATAACGGTTGGAAGGTCGACTTCATTCTTGTCGGAAACTGTCTTGAATATTTTAGGGATCTGCTTGATTTTGATAGGATGCAGAAGAGATATTCTAGTCTTATAAAAAAGTTTTAAATTGGAGATCAAGTTGCTGGGCATATGGCAAGCGATGGAGTCGGTTGGGACTCAATGTAATAAGGAAAGGTGTTTGTTTCCAAAACAACTACCTTACCTTTTTTGAAGAACGAAACCCTAATGTGTCCTACACTATTTTAAAGACCTCAAGTACAAGAATCAAGGTGTGCCTCATAGATTATTATTCATAAAGAGTGTTCTTGTATTTTGTGGCGATTCATAAGAGTGTTCTTGTATTTTGTGAGCGATCATCAAAAATTTTAGAGTAGGCTATTTTGTGTTAAGCGAGTGCAAGCTTAGCCCAATGTACGATTGTTTATGACAACTACGTTATATGTCATTTGAAAGTTTTAATTTATGTATTTGAATTGTGAGGATAGAAGTGAGGGAGCCTAGGTCGTTCTGGTTGGAGTAGAATAAAGGCGTTCGGGAAGATAAATCATTATTTGTAATATCTCGATATCGTAGTAAAATCGCTTTCTTGTCTTGGCTACTTTTTTGAGGCACCAGGTCTTTATATTACCGCCCAGAATTGGAGTTCTTATCTTTGTATCTTTTCTTTACGCACAATTTATACGTTTTTCTTTGTTTTCTTTACGTCGGACTTATCTTGTCAATCGAAGTGTTATTGACGGTTAGTTACAGCAGCATTCAATGAAATCATGTCGCTGACGGTGGCGAACTTTCAATTGGTATCGGGCGGGCAACTTCGACATACAGTGAATCCTTGTAATTTGTGTGTGAGATGGAAGGAAGTAAAAGTGTCCCAACTGACTTGATGGGTCAAATTATGCATATTGAAAGGACAGAATGGTGGCTTACTTGAGATCCAAGGGTATAAAAAACTTGGAAATCTATTTTTATACATTGGACTCTCGCCGGCCGGATGTTAGATGATGGCACCATGATTGAAAAACTATGTTGGATTAGGCGTAAAGGCATTGAGCACCGATGGAAAGAGATTGAAGGCGCTTTGGATGCGACCCGTAGTTATTAATGAAACGTAAATGTTGATATCTTGATCAGAACACACGTACTAGTACTAAGAAGGCAGGAAACTCTTGCGTGATAATGTATTTGAAGGCTTCGCGAGGTTCGTGTGTGTAGATCTCCGACTTCTCGCTGACCAAATTGGAGGAATCGAGAATGAAGGAAAGAGGGGCCGTGGTGAGTTTATTATAGAGGCTCGAGGAGATATCTAATGAATTCTATGACCTTAGAAAGCGATGTCGAAGAAAAATTGTCGAGAAAGATACTCGAATCTCTTCCCGAGATTTGACTCCAGTAGTTGTCATAGAAAAGGCAAATGATATTATCTCGATCATGAAGGTAGATGAGCTATTTGGTTCTTTTGCTCGCATTGAAATGTCTCTTGATGATCAAAGTTTAAAAGAAAAAGATGGAAACTATTTGTCGAGCCGGTTAGTGACCGGTTTGTCAGTTGGTACTGCAAGACAAAAATGTTGAAAAATGGTGAATCGGCCGAGCTACCGAGATTGATGTCAAAAATGTGAGGGTTATGGTCATATTCCGATTCAATGTCCAACTTTTTCACAAAAGAAGCGTAATGCTACCTCAATCCGTAAAAAGAGCAAGAAACACAAGAGCGGTGTTGGGAATTTTGTTGCATTCACAGCCAAAGCCATTGAATCTCCAGGTATGATTGATGAAAGTGAGGATAGTAATGACGAAGAGATGTCTTATGAAGAACTTGTGGAGATGT
Organism: Lithospermum erythrorhizon; assembly: GCA_019722365.1. NCBI lineage: Eukaryota > Viridiplantae > Streptophyta > Magnoliopsida > Boraginales > Boraginaceae > Lithospermum > Lithospermum erythrorhizon. Next base: position 17,715 of record JADFUC010001532.1, on the reverse strand, counting down.
CACAATTCTTTGCTTTATTATAACAATTGACATGCTTGTATCTGTGACAAAGGAAGGAAAATAAACGCCTTGCGGTAGAGAATAATGAGATGTTAATTGTCGACTCACGGGTTAAATGAAAAGGTTGAGAGGATTGAATCTTTGAATTAGAAGCCATGAAAAATCGTCTCAGATGCGGTACTTCTAAACTAGGCGAAATTCTTTCTGCAGATTCGATTTCAAATGACCATACGGGGTGTGGGATATGTTGTTGGAGAGGTGCTAAAGAATCCAAAGTTTGTTCAGTACACCCAAAAAGCTAACGAATTCAATGTCGAATCGAGTGTTACCCGACATACGGTCTAAAACTGGTTAGTCCCGTGTTAAAAGCGCAACTCGAACAAAAGAAAGAAATAGGTTTGTGATCATTATGGAAGAAGGACCACGTAAGACCCATCTTGTTACAAGTTCTATATGGTAGAGCATTAATCGGCGAGTCAGATTCCTCGTATTCCTAATTAAAGTTTATCATAGATGGAAGGTCAAAGAGGTAGATTCTAGTGTATTTGACATAAGGAATGGAGAATCAAGAGCGATTATCGGGGGATTAGCACATGTTGCTAAAGCGCTCAAAGTGTAGAGGATCAAAGGGATCTTCGAGAAAGGAAAAAGCCAATGTTGTCTATGTCCCGAATATACATGTTCACGGTGAACTTGACATGTGTGGAGGCTCGTGGGTGGAGGTTCTCTTAGTGTTACTCGCTCGTGTGAAGGCAGGTAAGTAGAAAAAATTATCTTTTGTCGTAAAGTGGATTGATTTTTTGAGGCAAAAATGGGGATAGATGTGATTAAGGGGAAAAATGTGTTTTGCCAACAAAATATCGACCCAGGGGAGTTTGTTGGTGTTTTTGTCATTTGGTATTTATTTTGTTATTAGGCAAAAGCGGCGTGTGAAGTGTCGGACCCGGCCCAGCCGATGCCGGTTGGAAGGACAACTTTCGCTACTATCGAGAACCCGTCTTGGATATTTCGGGATTACTGGCGATTTTGGTAAGTTTTGGAAGAGATATTTTAGATCTATAAAAGGTTTTTAAATTGGAGATCGAGGATTCTTTGGGCACATAGCGGCGATGGATTTGGTTAGGACTACCGATGTAATAAGGAAAGGTGTTTGTTTCCAAAACAACAACGCCTGAAAAACGAAACCCTAATTTGTCTAGTATTTTTAAAGACACCGGTACAAATTAGGGTGTACTTGATTATTATTCATAAGAGTGTTGTATTTTGTAAGCGATCATCGAAGGGATTTTAGAGTATCTTTATTTTGTGTTAGAAAGAATTCTCTAAACTTACATTTACAATATACGATTACTTATGACACTCGTTATAACAATCATTGAAAAGTTTTTCATTATAAACAACGAGTTGTGAGGGATAGAAGTCGGGGGGCTGAGGCTGGTTCTTAGTTTGGAGTAAATAAGGCGTTCGAGGAGATAAGTCCTTATTTTAATATCTGATATCGTAGAAAAATTATAACTCTTGGACTGGCTGCCTCGATGTTATATTGACGCGGGCGGGTTACATCTTTGTGTCTTTACTTTCTGCACAATTTATTTCTGTTTTACTTTCTGTCAGACTTATACTATCAATCCAAGTGTTATTGACAGTTGGTCTAATAGCACGTTCCAGCAAATCTATTTCACAGCAAGTTACAAACTTTCATGTATGATTGACAAACAAATACTGCAAGTTACTTCCTCAAATTTTATCCAGCGACTCTTTTTAATAACATTTGTTTTTTATTTCACAGTGTAGTCTTTTTAATAACATTTCACATCAAATCAAATCAAACCAAACATTATTCTATTACAGAGTGGTCAAAGTACCTGTTTTACTCCAAGGAGCGCACTCCGCAGCTACCAATATCACATTCATAACATTGGCTCCAGCCAGAGGAGGAGGTTTGGTGTTCACATCTGAAGGCTCTTCAGCTTTAATACTGGTCGGGTGCACATATGATCTTCCTGATTTTTCTTGCTTCTCATTGTTCAGATAAGAAAAAGCAGTGGGTTTCGGAAGAGAGGAAGGCACATTAGGTTGAACTCTTACTTTAGACGATTCTTCTAACTGACTCTGGAATGGCAGCTCCAGCCAATTCTTTGTGCTAGAGGTGTCTATCCCTGGAACATGATTTTTAATGGTCCTATCAGAATCTAGTACTTGAGAAGGTTTGGAAATGGGCATGGATGAGCACACATTATGTGGACTATTACCTGGCTGAAGTTTCTTAGAAGTTGCAGTTCTCGAATATGTTGCAGAATCAGCTGCCAATGCAGTACCGTTTTGTGGTAGTTTCTTCCCATTTTCAATTGAATCTTCAATGAAATCTTTACTGGTAGGAGATGCAAGAGTTTGATCAAGTCTGTCCACAGTTAAGGTGTCATGATTATACACTCCATTTGACTCGTCATTCCCTATTGAAGCTGAATTTGAAACGGATACATCCTTCGAATCAAGTGGCAGATTATCTGTCTCTGTTTCAACAAGGCTTCTTTTGATTGATGACACAAGCTTCCTACTTTCTGCTATCTGAAATAGATTGTTAGCATAAATTGAAAACATGGTTGAAAAAAATCTGACATTCATCTAAGGGAAGAGGTTTTGTAAGAGACAAACAAGAATGCTAACATATGAGTTGAAGACTGAATCTTATGTTTTAATCAGTGTCTCCATTCCGGATTTTGATTCTCATGTTATGCAAAACAATCTAAAACAAATGGAACAAATATAAGAACTCTAGCAGAGTAAATTTACAATAGTTGGAATGTGATGTGCTTCGTGAACAAAGTAGAAGAGGTGGAGAATCAGGCTGCGAGTTGCTTTCCAAGAGAGAAACAAAGGGAATACCCTACCTATCATCAATTGGTAAAAGACCTTATATATTGGATAGAAACGGAAAGAAGATTATATACAAGGGGGGGTTCTTATGGGTCCAGGAAATATTCCATCCCCTCCCAACCACATATACATCCCAAAATGCTCAAATTCAATCCCCTAGCAATGCTACCAAAGTAAGGTGACTCCCAACCCCCATGGAATACACCTAATAAACATCATCAAAATTAACATGAAATCGTGCTTTTATTGTCTCAATTGATCATCATGACACCCACGGGCAACATCAATTATTATTAACAAGTTCCTTGAAACACATGAACATCAACATTTTTAAAAGGTTAAATCAAGACATCTAATGTAGAAACCAATTATCATTTCATTCAATTGAGAAAAACATAAACATTGTGAAAGGTGATAGTATAGCTACCTGACCCAAAAGCTCCTTCTGCCTAGCCAAGACTTCCTTGCTCTTCTCAATTGTGGCCTGCAAAGCATCCTCCGACTGACTCGAACTCTCACCCTCCATTGACGCCTGACCCCTCACCATCACACGGTGGTTCATCATCCATTTCTGAACTACCCCACCACCAAAAGCTAACCTATTGCTATCTTCACCACGAACTCTCACACCTCCAAATGCACACCCATTCGCCTCAACTAAATCAAGTACCCTTCTTGGCCTACTATTAGATAAATATGCTAACTTCGGTCGTCGATTATTTTTGCTGTGGAGCAAAACTGAGCTATCCACAACAGTGTCTACCACAAAAGGGAATGATCCCATAGACGCCATCCAAGAGTTTGATCTTATGGCACTGACAACAAAAAATGTAACCTTGAACTTCAAATACTCGAGAAAACTAGAAAAGCATGGAAACTTGGATATGAGTCCAATGAGAACTATTACAAAAATGAAACCTTGAACTTCAAATACTTCAAGAACACTAGCAAATCATAGTAACTTGGCACATACCCAATTGAAGAAATTGAGAGACAATGAATTCAATGAGTATTGTTACGAAAATGCAACCTTGAATTTCAAATACTTCAAGAAAACTAGCAAATCAAGGAAAAGTGGCACACACCTAATTGAATGATTTGAGAGACAATACATTCAACGAGTACACAAATGCAAACTTGAACTTCAAATAGTTCAAAAATACTAGCAAATCAAAGAAACTTGGCACATACCCAATTTAATGAACTGAGAGACTCTTGTTATAAAAATGCAACCTTGAACTTCATATACTTCAAAAAAGTACCAAATCATAAAATATTGCACACCCAATGAATTCAGAGGCAGTCACAAAAATGCAAACTTGAACTTCAAATACTTCAAGAAAACTAGCAAATCATTGAAACTTGGCACATACCCAATTGAAGGAATTGAGAGACAATGAATTCAATGAGTATTGTTACAGAAATGCAACATTGAACTACAAATATTTCAAAAAAAAAAAACGAGCAAACTTCAAACACCTCAAAATCAAGACTAGCAAACTTCAAATACTTCAAAATCAAGACTAGCAAACTTCAAATACTTCCAAAAAAAAATAGCAAACTTCAAATACTTGAAGAAAACTAGCAAATCAATAATATGGAGAATACCCAAATGATGGAATTGTGAGATGATGAATCCAATGAGTGTTATAAAGAATTAGCTTAGTATTGCAGATTGAGTCAAGGATTTGGACAAAAAACCAATAAACATGTTCCACATGAGGAAAAAAATTGGACCATTTGATGGAAAAATCATGGAGATATACTATACTAGTATGAGGTTAAGATTGGTTGAAATTGCTAGATGAAATCATGCACCATATGTTTGTAAAACTATATCAGATTTTATGTGCCCAAAAATTGATATTATCTCAAAACAAAACTTCAAGAACCACAAACATAAACCAGAATTTATGGCATGTGGAGATTGTGGACGGTGTTTGAGATAAATACACATCAATTTATATTGCTCCGTACAATTACAAAATGAGATGGTTGTTGAGTTTAGTACATTATCATGTTCGAATAACTTTGAAAAGTCTTTTGTCTATATGAACTAAAGATGATGTCCGATAGTATGTAACTTTATCCCGTAATAATAAGGTGGTTGTTTTCCATCGGTAACACTTGTATTTGTTCGAGTGGTGTCGACATGGTTAGTGGGGCCAGGGATTGTGATGCGATAATTGGCAGTAGCAGTTTGATCCATAATATTGAGTGAATGTTGTGACTTTGGTCCTCAAATTGATGGAGACGATAAAATTTAACGATTAAACAAGTTTGGACTCCAATTTTGGGGTAAGTTTAAAATTTTATAAACCTGTGGGACATATTTAATATTTTATTGATAATTTGGGACATATTTAAGGTTTTATTGAAATTTTGACATGTCTTTAATTTCTCTTAGTTTCTCCTACTCCTTTAGCCCCATTTCCCTGAGTCGTCGGCGGCAGTAGTTTCTTTTTCGGCCAGCGGCCGTAAGCTATCCGTCAATAAAAGATTCATTAGAAAACTTCATCCTTAATATTGAAATTCGTGTCAATCGGAATAAGCCCCACCAAATATAATCGCAGCTATTGATGGAGCAACCGTTCAATTTGAACTCGTAAATGGAAACAATAATGAATCATCATCTCATTTAAGGCTAAGTAAATTAAATATCCACTCTATAATTATACTCTTTCACTAAAATAGGCCCTAATTGCGCTCGCCCAATCCACTTAAAAACTAGAAGTCGTACAGAAAGCTAGAGGTGTATACGTATAGTTGTGGGAAAATGAAAGATGTGGTCATGCGGGATATGGAGGTGGGAAAAGGCGATTGGAGTTGTCTGGGTTTATTTTGTTTGATGATGATGGATGAGAATAAAGATTGTTATAAGCTAAGCTATGGAAATGAGGGGGGATGAGGGGACGGGGAGTAAGGAGGAGGGACACCAAACTATTAAATATGCCCCAAAAGTTTATGAAGTTGCGAAATTGCCCCAAAATTGGAGTCCAAACTTGCTTAAGTTAAACTGCGTCTCCCGTGATTTGAGACCAAAAGTGCGACATTGTCTTGCGATATCGGGAGACCAGCTATTTCTGATTACTATTTATTAAGGCCAAAGAAAGTGCGGCTACAGTCGCGTTCGAGACCATTTCGACAGTCGCTCTATTTATTCAGGTAACAATTTGTAGAGTCGGAGTATAACATTGTGCGTATTATAAGAAATGATGATATGTATCAAAAGAAAAATATGTGATGATATTGTCTTAACTTTATTGAATGTGATGAAGTTAGTCACATAACTAGGCTCGTTGGTAGGCATATAAAAGCTTGAATTTAGATTAAGCCTCGAGAAGTTCGGCTCGACAACTTAGATTCGAGGTTTGGTTTGGTGTAGTTTTAGCCAAGCTTGAACCTCATTTTCATATTTTATCATTAAAATTTGAATATTCCCTTCGAACTTTGAACCGTTCGGGCAGATCTACCGTGTTGGAAATATGAGATGTTATATCTCATAAAATATATGTCCGTTGAACAATTAGATTGTAAAACCGATTATTACATTTAAATAATAATAAGTTTAGATATATGTTAATTGTTGGACAATTAATATACTCCCTCCGTTCCCTTTTAGTTGTCTTTCTAGCCATTTGCACATAAATTAAGGAAATAAAAAAGTAGTAAAAAGTACATTGAAAATGTAGAATGATAATTAATTGAAACTATATCATTGATTGGTTGATAATTTAATAAGAAAAAATAGACAAAAAAGTACATTAAAAATGTAAATTATAATTTTCAATGCTTAAAAAGGCGAGTAATATGAAATAAAAAAATTGGTCTAGAAAATGATTAAAAAGGAGCAGAAGGGAGTATTAGGTAGCTTTCGATTGACATTAGGGGTTATGATAAACTTTACTAGAGTTCGCTCGTAATACATATATTAATATAATGTTCGGTAAACATAAATTAATATATTACAAATTTCAATCGAGCCTAAAGTCTACGTGGCGTGAGTGAATCCAAAAGTTCGATTCGATTTGCATTATTCGGCTCAAAATAGTTAGAAGCATGGCTCGGTTCGATAAGCATGAGCATGAAACCGAACAGCAAAATCAGGTTCGATAGCACAAACAAATGGTTGATTAGCTACATAAGCGATATGATGTAAGCATGTTGAAAACCATCTAAATTTATCATCATTTATCTCATTTTTCTTCCTATTTTATCACTAAATCCATTCGATTCGATTCTCGTAAAAAGTATTCAAGCGTTTACTCCAAAGCGGTTCGGTCGATTCCTTAGTTCGACTCGATTCGCGGTGTTCAAGCGTATTCTCAACTTTAAATTCTAAGATTTGACACTTTTTAGCGTGTTAGAACTGGTTTGACACTTTCAAACGTACACTCAAACCCAGTAAAGTTCGGTATAGTTCGGTTCGTTTACAGCCACTAGTCCTGTGAGAACAACTAAAGCATTGCTCATACGATTATAACTTTCGCGATTTAAAATGTAACTGTATAAGAATATTGAGGCGAAATTCCAATTGTTTGAAATCACCCCATAGGCAGTTGGAGTTCTAGAATCTTCTTTTTAGAATATTTCTAGAATATTTTTAAGGAGGTGGAAGAGTTTCACCACAACTCTTAAGGAGGTGGAATAGTTTCACAGCGTCTCCTAAAAGCCCAGCAAAAGTAGGGATTTTGAACCTATGTGCTGCACCAATTCTTCCAACTTTTGAAGTTGAGAATTCTCTCTCCCCCCCCTTCTCATAGTCGACTAGTAGGTGGTTAAAAATCCTTTGGATTTTTTTTCTCCCCAAGCTTTTCGTCTACAGAGTTTAATATTTTAAAAGAGCTCTAGTAAAGCTCATGGAGGTTCGTTCATGCATTTTGGTGTGGGCGATTCTTAGAACAATCTCGTTGATTATTCGAGAGTCTCCACCGTATTTATTCATTTGCAAATCCTGAAGAAAGGTACGCGCCTTAGAATGCTGAATTCACGACTTTTTCATAATTATTATTTTTAATGTAAAATCCAACGGTGGTATCATGAGTGGGAGCTCACAATTCATAATTACATAATTAAATACATGAAATCGTTTATGTACTGTTGAATTTGAATTTTATGTGTTAGAATTGCAATTAGATAATTTTTAATTCAGATTATAGAAGTATGTTGATTAAATAATTAAATCCTATTAATTATTAATAATTTTGAAATTATTATTGTGATTAAATCGAAATATTTTCAATTTATGAATTTTTCCGAATTTTGGCTTAATATAAATCGATTTACTTTTGAATCGATTAAAATTGGTCGTTTGAGAAAAGATGCGATGCAGGCGTGCATAGGCGGGAGGGATGTCGTCGGCCCATGACATAAAGCCTTGATGGCATCGGTCAAATCGTTGGTGAGCTTGACTCGGTTTGACCGACTTCATTGCGCGTCGGTAGCGATGGTGACCGCGTCGGTGAATTCTGCGTCGTCGATGGCGTGGTGGCCTGTCAGTACGTGGCTAATACGCCCAAGAAAAAATGTCGCGTCATGCCACGTCGGCCGCGCCGCCGTTGGATGGCGTCATACGTGAGCGGCTTGGCGTCTCGTTGTTGTCTTTGCGGTGTGGCAGTCCAAATCTCTTCGGACGTGCAGGTTGGACGTTCGGCGTGCAGTGCTGACCATTTGGTTGCTGGGCTTCAGTATTGGACTTGGCTAGGCTAATTACGAATGTCCTTGGTTGGACTACTTTGGCTTACGTGTGCTTGGTTTTAAATGGTTTAGCTCTATTTTGCTCAAATTAATATTTTGATATTAGTTAAAATTATTTTAAATTAATAATTTTGATTTGAAATTAGTTTAATTAATTTAATTAAACTACTTTTAATAGTTCTAATTCGATTAGAGGTTATTTTAATTGATATTTGATATTAAATTAAAATAAAGACTATTAATGAATTAATTCTAATTTCATTAGATTTAATAATTTGAATTTATTTAATAAATTAGAAATCCATTATTATTTGATAATTGAATTTTCTTAATAACATATAATCTGAAATTAAATTTTATTAAAAGTGTAAATCAAATGAATAGTATTTTTAGAAATACTTATTATTTAATATTCATTGTTAAAACTCTTAAAATAGGTGAAGTAGACAATCATACTTGTGCGGTTAAATTATATTTTATTTGATAAATATACAATGACATATATTTATTTAGAATCATATGTGTGCCTTTAAAATATGCTTCTTATCTATTATTTATGACATGCTTTAATTGTTGGAAATATGAGAAATCAGATCTCATAAAAATGCCAGTTAAACAATTTAGATTGTCTGAAACGGTTATCATTCAATTTATATTCATATATATATATATATATATATATATATATATATAAGTTCAATATATATTAATTGTTTAGACAATTAGTATTTAGGATTTAAGCGTATTGACATTAGGGATTGCGATGCACTACTTAGAATCCGCTCGTAATCTATATATTAAATATAATATTCGATTAATAATATTTAATATATTACTCTTGTCGGTGCGTCCTAAGAGTCACCTTGTCTGATAAGCCGAACTAGTTAATAAAATGTATTATAAACTTCCGAGTATAAAGTGTAAATTGAAGGAAACATTCGGGACGAATAACCGAGCCATAAAACCGAACTCGACTTCAGTTTGATCGAGGTAGAATTAGTATGTGGAAAAAAGTTGAAGAAGTTTTAGTAGGATTTGGTTCCTTAAAAATACCGTGTGTTTACTGAGAGATATGATCAAACACAATTACACATAATGTTAATGCTCATATTTTTGGTTTACAAGAAATCAAAACTCTCTCTCCACTAAAACCAACTAGCCGAAAAATCCCAAGAAGAAAAACAAGTTTTTAACATCTTTATTCTAGTTTATATTTGTCTAGTATGAATTTATTAAGTGATAAACACGGTCATACATCTCGAGATCCTCAAGTGTGTATATTAATCTAAACACAAAAAATATAAATGTATGAATAGAATCCTTACATTACAACGGAATGACAGACCCAAATCCTGCGATCAACCTCGTGAAGAAAGCCGCTTCAAATACTCTCCAAAACTTGTTCGGCTTACCGAAATGATGTCCTCACAGATTGCACACACGAGAGGGAAGCAGGCAGAGTACTTAAACTTCTTTAGAGTTTGAAGATGAAATGAAATTGGAAGAAAAAACTCTTCGATTCACTATGGAGAGGCGGCTTTGGAGGGGTGGAGATTTTTTTTTATGATTCTTGCTCGTGAAAAACTGTCCTCTTTAAATCATAAGATCTGAATTCCATTCCTTAAGCAACTTGTTAAGAAATCAGTTTAACTCGTTAACTTAATTAGACCGTTATGAGCTTCTAATTAAATAATGAGTTACTAGTGAGTTGTTCTATTTTAATTAACTTAACAAGTCAATTAAAATACTAACGAGTCATTATCGAATAACTTATCAAGTTATTCATCACTTTCAATTGCTTAATTGATTAAACTTGCAAGTTTAACCAATTGATGTTCATCAACATATATTTGACAAATATATAAATATTGAGAGATACATTTCTCGATATCTGAGTCGTTTAATTCCGTTCATGAAATATTTATTTGAATAACTCCATTGTATGTGTGTGTGACGCTACAGGCTCGAGATAATGAAAATAGGATTGTATAATAATAATAATTGACCAATTCTTATTATTATAACGATTAATAAATAGATCTAGCTCGCTCGTAACCTTAAATTATGTTGAGAACTTCGCCTTATTAATATACAATTAGTTTTTCAAGTTTTGGGTCGTATCCATTAAGTTTAAAACTTATAATATGATTAAGAACGCAGCCGGTGGTCTCGGAAGGCTCGGGTGCGTGATTACAATTATATAAACAAGCATGAAAAACATTTTTGCTTAATTTTAGACTGTTTTGCATGTTTTAATTTCATTTTATGATGTTTTTAATTCTTGATATTGAATTATGTTGATAAAATATTAAATATGATTATCAGTTAATATTTTTTGAAACCTTTTATGTGAAAAATCTTCAAATAATGATTTTGATTTTTAGAATTTTGAATTTTTACGAATTAATTTTTTATGTCAAAGCTATTAATTGAAGCAGTAAAAGCCGTGAATACATTGCGAATGTTATATGTGAGAAAAAAGCCAAATGTCGTGCCCTCATCCATTTTTAGGGCGGCGTCGTCGAGGTTGAAAAGTCAGCAGTGGACTCGTTTGGCCGATCGACTGCGTTGACTTGACTTCGTTGACTCGGTCGAAGTTTGACCCGTCCGACCCAGTTGGCAGAGCCGACTCGTTTTGACCCACATGTAAGAATGGCGGTGGCGGTGCGGCGTGGCTTTATCCGTGTGTGAGAGGCACGAGGGTCTTTCGCTTGTTTATCAGGGCGGATAAATCCTCCCCGATATAACAACATCCGTCGTTATCACCCATTTGTGACCCAATATGCGTTATAATCCCCGGCTAAAGGAGGCGTTTAGTCATAGTCAAAGTCTGAGAGACATATAACCTGAGATAGTTATATACCATAGGTCAAAAAATTGTCGAACCTAAAATTCTAAACAAATATCTTAGGATACGGATATACGTATCTCATCCCAATGAATTCGTTTCGGTCATGCGAACTCCCCGGTCATGGGGCGGCAATGATAATTGATGCAGTCTGGCGTGCTAACGTGATGAGCTTGATCACTAATCAATAACCATGTTAGTCATATGAAGTCTTTGTCGCCCACACAGCTATCGACTGTCCAGCTTGAGGCCTTTGGGTATCTGAAGAGGTGTAATCCAACAGATTAAGTATTTGCCTCTACAGAAACATGAACCTAGAGGTTTCGCTTTTCAACATCGAGGATACAATACATGTATATTATATGTACATTTAAAATATATAGGCGTAGCAAACAAGTATCTTAGAATATAAGAAGCTTAGCAAATATTCAAATATTTGTTCACGTAACATAATAGATACATCACTGACTCCCAGCTTAACCCTAACGCGGCTTGACGTCTGTCTAAGACCTATGTTCGCATGCTCATCATGCTTTGCGACTTAGTGGTTTTGGTAAAGGGTCGGCAATTGGCCTCTGTTGCTACTTACATGCTGATATCACCTACAGTAAGCATATCTACAATTAGGTGATACTTTAAGATGCGTGCTTGGTTGTGATGTTAACAAAGGGGTTCATGAGCTATCGCCCAAGTATTGTCCGCAAGCAGCGACTCTCTTGCGGTCCTTTCAGCCAGGTACTACACACTAGTTCAATCACGAATTTCTTAATCCGTCATGCTTCTTTAAGCGAGCTGCAGCTATTTGCGATGTACTCGAGGAATGCATTAGAATCGGCAGATGCTGCTTGGAACTCCTCCAAGATACTACTCCACCGTTGAGACAAAATACATACCCATTCGGGGGAAAAGGTCTTTACATCCATTGCCATATTTCATAGTCATGAAATGCGGCAATGGCCTAAGATATCGGATGGGCTTAAGCATGTACTTGAGTAAGTTCCCCGTCATAGTCACGCTTAGAGTGAACTTGTTTGAAACCTTTTCGCTGAAGTCTAGCTTTGAAAACATCGGCGTTTTCCGTCTTTATCATGTTTTCTTCCAAATACCCATTTACACATTCAATGAGGCGAACCCCATTTGGTAAATCCAACAAGGACGGAAACCTTGTTCGGTACATAGAATCGTCTCGAATTACTTGGCTATTTGCCATTTTACTGCATCCTTGCTATTCATCGGCTTCTTTGTAAAGTGGGCTGCGTCACATTCAATGATGAAGGTGTTGGAAATCAATGAAAATTGATTCCCTTTTATTATGCCCGTTCGCGTCTCCGATTCATTTTACTAGGTTGGTTAAATGTGATTCTTTGGAGTGTTCACCTTAGTAATTGTATATTACTAGTGTGGGTTCGTGATAATTTAAGGGTTATGACGGTGCTAGATCTTACTCATTAACTCGTTATAATAATAGTAATTGAGTGGGTGTGTGTTATACAACTTATATTATCTGAGCTTCAGAAGATTATTTTATACATAGGTGATATTGAATTATATTTCATGCATGAATTTACTTGAGATTTATAAATTGAGAGATGTAACTCTTTCAACATATATATATTTGTCAAATATATATTGATAATTTATGTTAGTCAAACTTAAAGTTTAATCAATTAAACAATTGAAATTGATTAATAACTTGATAAGTTATTTGTTATTTGATAATGACTTCATTGTATTTTAATTGACTTGTTAAGTTAATTAAAATAAGAACAACTCATTAGTGACTCATTATTTGATTAGAAGCACATGATCGATTAAGTTAGCGACTAAGCGATTTCTTAGCAGTGTTGTTTGCTGGTGAAAATTAGCAAATGATAATATTTAAAAAGAAAGAAACCGAGACTTTCCATTTCGCCAAAATCAAAAACCGCTTTCGCCGCCACATTGGCAATGACTCCTCCGCTTTAGAGATTTTCTCTTCCAATTTTGTTCATACAACTCTAGCAAGTTCATCTCTCGAGGATTCAATTCCCCTCACCGGTGTGTGCGTTCACAAATGCGTCTTTTTTGGTGTTGGTCCCGATCTATTGGAGGGCTATTTGAGAAGGGACACACGTGTGGCTTGCCTTGAAGTGGGTGATTTCATTCGTCTTCATTCAATGTAAGAACTCGTATTCATATTGCAATTTATGTGTTTTAGATTAATATACATTATTTTGATGATCCGGGATGTATGAATTTGGTGTTTTATCACGAGATAAATTCATGCTAGATTCCTATGAGAAGGCTTTAAGCTATATACGGCGCTCCGGTTCGTGGTGATCACATTGGATCTCTGAGGATAGTTCGCTTCCGCAACTTCGTGGAGCAAGCCCGTATCTTCCCCATGAAAGAGGTACCCGATTCTTATGAATGCGTTAGATGTACTGCGTTAGATCGTCGACATTGACTTAAATCAACTTGAGCTTTGCTCAAGTTGAACACCGTCGCCAGTCATACAGAGTGATTATTCCTTTTCAAGGAGCGCTCTGTTTTGCAATGAAGATTACATTCTAAATAGCCGTAGAAATGTATTAACAATTTCCTTTGGCTGTCTGAAATAGCATTTATCATATTTGGAGTACAAGTTTATCCTTACGTTAATCTGCTTAACATATGCTTGTGACTTCAAATCTACGAGAAAACCCAACGAGAATCTTCCCGAAACCATTTCATGGAGAGTTTTCTCTTTGTTGGACATGTTTAAGGTAAGTCAGCGGCAAGTGCATATCCCCCAAAATTAACCGGTAGAATGGATAGGCTCATCGCCGTCCGAACCGTATCAAGAAGGGTTGTTCTCCTCAGATACGCCCGTTATCTTGTGGCGTTCTGCGGAGTGAGTTGTGAAAGCAATACCGCCTCTACAAGATGAGTATTGAACTTCGTGACTCAAATATTCTCCACCTCTATCGGACGAATCTTTATTGTCTTGTTCGATTGGTTTATCTTTTCATTTTGGAACTCCTTGAATTTCTCAAAGGACTCGTGTTTGTGTCATCAGTTACACCGCAAAACCATATCTTATGTCATCAATAAATGTAATGAAGTAGTTATAAACTCCCTCTTTGCGAATATTGTTCATTGGCCCATCTGTCGATGTGTATGATCCCCGATAAATCACTTGCCCACTTTCGTTGTATGCGTGAAGGGTCATTTTAGTCATTTACCCGAAGGCAAGATTCGCACTTATCGTATGATTAAATGTCCAGGCAGTATTCCACCGGATGGAGTTTCTTGATTCGGTTCTTGTTAATAAAATACGCAATGCCATAGGTATGTTTGGTTTAAGTCATTCGGCTTATTAGTTTTAAGTTTATGTGATGGGACTCATTAATCATATCTAAAACAAATAGACCGATACGAAGCGGTACGAAATACTACCCGTTCTGGTGATCTAAATTCATTGGGATCTATTGAAAATGAACCATCATTGTTCAAAGCAGCTTGAGAAATAATATTCCTCACAATTAGGGAGTAAGCGATAAATCGGGGAATAAGTTTAAAGAAGCGAGGCGGTGAAGCGGTAACCGAATGGATCTGCTACCCCAGCTGCCCAACGCCGTGCTCCGTTTCTAGGATCCATTTCCCTCTTTGATCTCTACTTGACTTGAGTTCACGCATGTTATGACAAATATGAGAACCACAACCCCGGTGTCTAGTACCCACAGTAGAATCGGAAGTTATACAAACTTTAATAACATGCAGCATGAGAATTTGAATGGTGCATTAAGACCATTAGCTATCATCTACGAACTTCTGTGAGGAGTCGACTTCAAGTGACCTAGGTTCCCACAATGTGATATTTGTCATCATTTCACTGAGTGCTCCCCTTTCTATGACTTTGGGATTTTCGAACCACTTGGCCTTGCCGGTAAACTTAACCTTAACT
Organism: Lithospermum erythrorhizon; assembly: GCA_019722365.1. Classification (NCBI taxonomy): domain Eukaryota; kingdom Viridiplantae; phylum Streptophyta; class Magnoliopsida; order Boraginales; family Boraginaceae; genus Lithospermum; species Lithospermum erythrorhizon. The sequence continues at coordinate 2,368 of JADFUC010001532.1, read as the reverse complement.
GTAATTCTTCTTGTTTTGGACCACGAAATAGAAGAAGTGGAAATCTTAGTCTTACCATGGTTTGTCTCGGCATTGCATTGATCATCTTATGCGGTTCGTTTAGAGATAACTCAAACTTGTGTATATTGAAGTTCATGACAAGCGAGGTGATTGGAAGAGACTTTAAGATGAGATCAGCAGTTCTTTAGAAACTTGGTGCCGGGGAGCGTTGAGTTGTCGACCCGAAGCCTATCATTTTAATGATATGAGGAGCTGCGGCTTCATACATTCCCTAGCTTGCGGTCCACAAAACCTGAGGCAGTGTCATATCTCACCGTTTCTAACATCTTTCGAATAATTCCTCAAGTTGCCGGTATATGTCATATGCTGCCACCTTTTCATATTGAATCTGGAACGAAGGTTCCATATTGGCAAGCATGAGACATTGGACATCCACAGCATCAGACTTGTGCTTTTTGTGGGATCCCTTTTCCCGATGGGAGGCACTATCATTAGGTTCGGACTTATTGGCATGTTAGCCTATATGGCGTCCTTAGAGGGGGTGAATAAGGACTAGAGGTGGATTGGCCAGCTTTTAGAGCTTATACAAACTTTAATTTAAAGTTTCACCGTTAATACAACTTTAGCAATTTGTAAAACAAATGCGGAATGAACTAAAGTAGTATTAACACCCTCAAATGAATCTTAGATAAAAAGATGAAACAATAAAGCGATCTAGTAATCATTATGTGCAATAAAACATCAAAACTCATTTTGATCAATATTAACATTAAGCTCGTTTCTAAATAAATATCTGATTAAGTCCATTCATGGCTATTGATCAATCCTAGCAATCTATTAAGCATACCACAATTCAATACATAGATATACTAGGTGAGTTTAAAGATATTCTTGATAGCAAGTTTAATTATGATTTGATGCGTGCGAATATAGCAATTAAGTTCATTGGTCGAATCAAACTATCTAATCATGAATATTGAATTAAGATCGGCTTATAGGATATTCTATTTTAGCTGATTAAACTTGACATATCAATTTAACACAATAATTCAATTATATGCCGACATATTCAATAAAAGCGTATAAACTAGCATATAATCGAATCTGCTTGATTCTAGCATATATATAATATATGCGATAAAGTAAAGAAGTAGGGAAGAAGATGCAAACTCGTACGGTGTTTTCGCGAGGTTCGGTAATCTACATCCCCGACCCGAGAGCTCCCTCACATAGGCTTTCACTAGAATCCACTAGATGGCTTCTTCAAATGGAAAAGTTTCAACTCGCAACTCTGGGTGGAACGAGCCTGACCAGAGTTTCATCTGTAGCTCCTAACTCCTGGGTTAGTACACTTAGAACCGAGGGCCTTTAGGATTTGACCCCAATCGAGTGGGAGATGCAGGCTCTACACCTCGAGCAGCTACATGTCACATTTCTTGGTACTAACCTCGGCCTTTCATGTGTCTACTGGAATTCTGGCTTGAAGTAAGCCTCATGACACCTCGGATCCTCGAGCCTACAGTATGAAGACAAATCCTAGCAATGGAACATCTCTTTTATAGAATAGAGATTGTTGTTTTTATCAATCTAAATGCTCTGATGAGCTCATGATAGGATTACAATTTTGTCACAATTTATAACTCCTTACATTGAGTGAATGTCGTTGAGCTTTGTTATTTCGCTTTGTTGAGTAGATAAGACTTTGAAGCTCTTGAACTCCCGTTTGAGCATTTCATCAAACACCTTGAATGCTCTTTAGTTTCCATTTCTCGTTTCAAAGTTTAGCACAAACCAAACTCAATCTCTTTTGATAAATCACAATTAAAGCTCGTGTGTTTGAGAGATTTGGTGTTTAAAGATGAAATGAGTATAAAAACCTATTTAAATTGTTTGGGAAAAGTTGGGGAAGAGTTTGGAAGATTTGGTATTTAAAAGGGGGTGAAAATGGAGTTAAAGCGGACAAAAATGGCTAGTTTTGACACCCGTGAAGAGACCTCGTGAGCTAGGTCTCGATGGGGTCTACTTGAAGAAAAACAGCAAGCCGGATCGCCGAGACCTCATCGGGGCCTCACGGGTCTCAGTGGGTCACCGATAGGCATTGTGAAACTTAAATCGCATTCCTTCGTTATAGCTCGATTTAGGCAGCGATTCAAGCGTTGGAAAGCTCTTTTCAAACCCTTTAATAAAATGAATTCAAACCCCAGTTTTATACAAATTAAGATTTTCAAAAATATTTTCTTTTTGACAAACATTCTTAAAAATATTGAAAGCGGTTAAGATCTTTAGTCAAAAATAATTTGAAAAATATCTCCCAAATAAAACTGTCCGAGATCAAGGAAGAAAAGTAAAAGTAGCAATACGTAACTGG
>JADFUC010001766.1:0-83038 GCA_019722365.1 Lithospermum erythrorhizon | reverse complement strand
ATCAGTATTGCTTCGTTCAGTTACGTATTGCTAACCCCTTTTTTCTTTTCTTTTTAGAGTTGTTAGCGGACAGTCTGACGATTCTGAATGATCTTGAGAGATAGTTGATATGATTGGAGCCCTCACCTCGTTGTGCAGAAGAGGTCCCGTGACGATGTTTACGACTCTTTCCCTCAGGAGGCCAAGCGTATGAAAATAGTTCCATTCGAATCCACTACAAGCGCATTAAGCGAGGCAAGAAGCGATGGACTTGTGAAAGCTTCGTCGCGTCACAATAGTGTTTAACCTCAGCGCCTGGCTCGAAAGGAGATGTTGCGGAATCTTTAAGCTTCGATTCGAGGGAAGAAGCGAGGCAGATTTTGGATCACCGTTCGTACTGATCTACGATTCTAGGGTAAGCTCAGCCCTTCTTCCCAGCGGTCTTGTTCACGGTATTCTTCCCTTCCCAAATAACTATAGTCTTATTATTTTTTGCTCTTTTTCTTTTTCTAACCCGTATTTATTTTAGGGTTTCTTGCTCGAAGGTCTCGATATCACAGTATGCAAAGGAAGACAAACGCTTAAGATCGAGTTAAAGTCTCTTAAAGAAAAATTCGGTGTACGAACTCTTATTTGCATTGAAGCAGTAGTGCTAAGAAGGAAGGCATTGATGATTCGAGACATCGAAAGAACATAAAGAGGCGTTGGAGTGCTTGTTGAGAGCCAAAGGTGTTCTTTACGGCGGTTCAAGTTGTCACGGAGGGTCGAGAGTGGTTTAAAAGATGGAGTGAGGGCCGGCTCTCCATGGCGCGGATGGATCGGGAAAAATCATCCCAAATAGCGACCACCATGCTTTAAACGACAAGGATGATAAGGATGCTGACTTGGATCGCTGATTAGATCCGATTTCTTCTTTATTTCTCATGTTACTCTGTTCATCAGATTTCGTACTTTGCTCTACGTACTTTGTTTTCTATAGTAATATTGAGAAGCACATATCTCGCACTTTTTTGTACATCTAACCTTGCCGAGATACTTGTAGGCTGTGACAACACTGTAGCAGATACTTGTACCGAGATACTTTGTAGGCTGAGATACTTGTACAGAGATACGTGTAGGCGTGACACTGTAGCCGAATACTTGTAGGCAGAACTTGTACCAGATGCTTGTAGGCGTGATGCTTTGTATTTGCGTACATGATACTTTCTCCTCCTTACAACATATTTTTTTTATATCGCTGCGGGATTTTGGAGATGGTGGCATTCACCGAAAGGATTATCGGGGGCCGCCAGCTACTTGCAGTCTGATGCTACCTTGGATGATCGTACAAAACTCATTGTATACTCCTCACATTCAGTCATGCCAAACCGTGGCATGAGCAGAAGGCGACTACGGGAATGGTGTGTGGAGGCTCAATAAGAACGCTTTGGACAAGTGATGAGATTATCGCCATCTTCTTTTATCTACTCATCACTATGACGTGCAAGGCGATCCCTCACAGAATCGAAAAATCGGATAGTCTCAGCAGAAGCAGGAGTGACACTATCGATTTTGGCCAGAGATTCGATATACGGCGAATTTGTGGGAATGGGTTGAAGACATTGCTGCGAGGAGCAAAAGGTCCTTGTAGGCTGTGAGATATATGATCTTTGTGTATGCTTAACTGTACACGTATGATCGTGTTTCTAACATTGTCGGGCGTGCAGGTCTTGGAGCCCAGCTACGAATACTTATTTACTTACATAGGAGACATACATATCCTTTTTGGGACATGTAATATCGGTGGGAGATGCTTACATATTGGGAGGCCTATTTGATGAGAGTAATCCCGAGTGTACAGGCTTCTTGATATTGGACAAAGGAAAACAATGCCCTTTACCCCGAAGACTTGCAAATATTTGTTCATCGTCTTGTCAAAGAAAGAAGAAGCTCGTCGCGTTTCCTTTGGTGGTAGATCGGTCACAGTGCAAGATTCCATCGCATATAGTGCTCCTCCCCCAAGGAAGGAACAAAAGAAGCGAGGAGTAGGCGGTCGGTCTCACATAATCCCAACCGAGAGCTGCGGGGATAAGACCATATTTAATAAAGACAAGAAACCATATTTTGACGCTAATGTTCGAGATGACTTGATGGAGGAAACTTACCTTGCTGCTTTTATATCTTGTTGGATTTGTGTTTTTAGTTCTTCTAGAAATCCGATTGGGTTGTGTTCGGCGAGAGGTATTTAAGATAACAACCCCGTGGCTAGAGGTCAGAGAGTTAGCCTTGCCATTACTGTTTTACTCGAGCATTTACCGAGCTTAAATCTCATTTGCAAAGTCAGAAAGAACCACAGGGGGCAAAGACAAGTTTTTCCAATTCATTACGTGTATATTTGGATAGCTTCATACTTTGGCTTTTATACTACCCCTCTCTCAGTGAGACTTGGAGAGGTCCACTTATGGTTAAATACGGTGGTGAAGGTGGTCTTAGATATTATAATGAGAGTTAGCGTATAGGCGTTTTCAAACCCGATCCCATTGATTTGGTCCGGCCAACAAATTGGAATCAAGAACACAAATTAAACTTTCTTGACGATGGGGTGATAAACCATTGCAGAGGTATCTCTTACTTCACGAGTCTCATTACAAATTTTCTCCCTAGAAGAGTTGATGGTGAATTTAGAGACGAGAACCTTCTGATCAGCGTGGCTTTGCTCGCCAATTCGGATTACATCCGGGGACATTCAGTGCTGTCGAAGATTCTCGTCGGGTCCCATTAAATGTTGGGTTGAGGCTTTTCCGTCTATGCACTTTGACTGGAACTAACCGAGAAGCTACTTTTCCATCTCATGAATCCAAATTTATGTGACAAATTTCCTTAAGAAATCACGAAGACAAGGAAATAAGCGGTTGCAAAGAAATGTTATTGATATGATTTGAGTACAATCTCTATTTATTCCTCTGATTCTACTTCACTGTACAAGTCAAAGAGACTAGCGACTTGTTCTGAGCTTGATTATTGAACAACACATAACTTAGAACACTTGGATGTTGCTTCCAATTGAGGGCTTGAATAGCTTGATCTTGAACACAGATGTTTGAATGGTTGGATGTTTGAAGATTTGAAGATTTGAATGTTTGAATGTTTGAAGATTCAAAGGCTTGAGGGTTTGAATGTTCAATTGCAACAGATGTTGAGGGAGAGTTCTCTGATTTGTGGAGCTTTCTCTTCTTCTACTTTTTGTCTTAACTACGCGATGAATTTCCATCCCCCCAAAATGAATGAGAATGCCTCTATTTATAGGCATATTAGGTGATAGGCTTGGATTTGGGCTTGCCTTCGATTGGGCTTGAGCCTGGAGTTCGGTTGGTCTCGGCTTGAACTTGGACTTATTTGGTCTCGAAGCCTTGGACCTCTGATAATTATTCTTCCAACAATTAAAGAATAATTATATGATTTTAATTCGATAAAAGTATATCTTATATTCATTTAAAGATAATTATCCAACTCTTTAATTATTTTCAAATGTTTATTTGGAGGAAATAATTATTTATTATGATCCCGTTTCTCATGTGTCGGGTCATAATTCGACGGTCCAATTTTTAATGCGACAGTTTATAATTTGATAATAAGCGGCATGAATATTTAATTGAATTTGCGTGATTTAATTAACTAAATTCCAACGAATAAATGGTTAAATTGATTTAATTAACTAATTTAATTGGAACATTATTGAATAAATTTACATTACCAACGGGAGGTAGGAGTCTATATATAGAATATAGTAGAGGAAAACACAATTATTCGATATGGGGCGATGTCCGTTATCTGGGAGATCATCCCCAGATGAGAGAAAGTTAATGGTTTTCCATTATGGTATGTTAGAGTTTGGCCAACACCATATCCATGGCTTTTGCTCCTATTATACCATTTGGGCTATACGATCATTTCGAATGCGGCAAGACATTATCGTACTACGATATCCTGAACTACGTAGCAGTTAAATGAAATCATTGAATAATTTTTGTGGAGACATGTTGAATGTCCCCTCTACTTCATTATAATGTTGACAAATTATTCCTTAACAAATATAAATTTCTATAAATAAATACAAATTCTTCATGTTCTACAAAAAATTGAATTCAGTAATATCTCAATTTTATATTTATGCAGTAACAACTTTAAGCAATATTAAAAATTCAATCAATTAAAAAAATCCAATTCATTAAAAATTCTGACTTTAGCACAATCAAAACAATAATTAATAAAAAATTACAATGAATGAAAAAATCCCAATTAATTAGAATCCAAACTTTAACGGATTAAAATCCAATTAATTAGAATCCAAACTTTAACAGATTAGAATCCAATTAATTTGAATATAGTAATTGTTGATCAGTGTAGCGGACTCGTTTTTGAAGATAACTGTTACCTCCTTGATACTAATATCTTTTGATGTTTTAGTAGTGCGTCGAAATAAATCGCGAGGATTAATTTTTACGTCAAAGGATGAAGCCGTCTTAAAAGTTGAAGACCGTCTTTTGATTAGAATGCTATGTAAGAAATCTACATACTAAACTTGTTTAATGTTAGAGATTAAGAATGTAAGTTTTAATATGAATTAAATATTTAAAGCGTTTGAAAACAATGTGTTGAACTTGATTAGAACTTGAATTAAGAAACTGAATTAGACTGATATGGTACATTATTGGCATAGCGAGTTAAATTCGCACTTAATTAAAGTCAAAATTAAGTTTAAACCATATTTTTTCTTAGCGAAAAAATCCCGTGTGGTGTAAAGGTCGGACCAATGGTAGTCCCCGAGCGTGTCCCGAGTCCCGACTCTCTTTAGGCGGAGGTCGGGACATGGTCGAAGTTTCTTAACCGATCACAGGTCCCGGGCAAAATTTCGAACTTTCGAACTCTATAAAAGCCGCCTGCATGTACACCTTTTTCCTTCTTTTCACGATTTCTAAAGACAAATATTTTCATACTTTTCAAAAGAAAAAAGGCATTGTAATCACTCATAAAACTTGATAGCTTAGTGATTTCATGAGCACATTTGTTGAGATTCATTTACTCTTATAGTCATTTGAAATCACGGGTAGTGATTTGGGTTCTTAATCGGGAAGATTAAGAGATCGAAATCCTAAAAGCGGGGCTTTGAGTTTCTAGCATAGGGTTGTTAGAAGGAGATTCACCATATTTTGTAGAGTTGCTTGTGTGTTCGAACTTGGAGTTTTAACACATATTCATAGTGGTGATTTTTACCGAAATTCCGAGGTTGGAAAGCCGACTGTCGAGCACTTAGGAAAACCGAGGCTCGTTAAAATCGCTGAGTCATTTCTTTCCCTTGCTATTTCATTTTATTTACTGTATCTTGACATTATTGTTGTTTTTTTGTGTTGCCGCATTTTACATCATAATTTTTTGTCATTTTATTATTCTCATTTGTATGGGATAATTTAATTAATCCGAAATTAGATTGCTAAAATTTGTAACTCAATCTTAAAATCCAAAAAATCAAAAAGATAGTACAATCCTTATTCACCCCCCCTCTAAGGATAGTATTCCGCTTAACAATTGTGTGAAAGATGTCGTAGGAGCGTGCGAAATATGGGTACATTTTGTGGTGAAGGGATGTCTAGTTCTAGGCCTCCCTTGCTTGATGGTACTAACTACGATTACTGGAGCAATCATATGAAATTTCATGTGCAGAGTATTGATCACATTCTTTGGAGGATCATCATTGATGGACCACTAATTCTGATGAAGATTAGGACTACTCGAGCGGTGTTGTGGCCGGCGAAAATGAGTGTCTTTGAAAAAGCACTTTCGAGGTTGGTGCTACTTCTATTGAAGTACCAATCACGGATGTTGATAAGAAAAATCTCAGTGAGCTCCGACCGGACGAATTGAAGAAGATCCCTTTGAATGCTAAAGCGTTAAATCTCTGTGATCTTATGTGTAGGGAAGAGTATGGGAGGAGAATCAAGTTGTAAAAGCGCTAAGGAGACTTGGGATTTGTTAGAGGCGGCTCGTATTCGAACAAATGGGTGAAGAAGCAGACCAAGGTTCGTCTCTTGACCAAAGAAGATCAGAAGTTTGAGATGAAAGAGGGAGTATCCATTGCATCAGAGGTTCAATGAGATACTCAACAACCTGGAGGCTCTCGGTAAAATATTTTCTAGAGAAGAGATTAATGGGAAGATTTTTGAAGCCCTCACTGATGACTATGATGGGAAAATTTGTGTCATCATCGAGGCCAAGGACATCGGTACTATTCCATTGAGTAGGAGGCTCATTGGAGTCGTTAAAGGCGGAAGAAGAGGTAATTGCTTATAAAAGGCGAGAAAGGAAGAACAAAAGAAATCTACGGATCTTGTTCTTTGCTAAAGTGAAAAATTGATGGAAATGGATGAAAGTAGCGATGATCGAGATGATACGCTATGTTGATCAAAATTTCAAGAAGATTCTAAAATACGAAGCCCGCAAAGAAGTATCTCAGCGGTCTAGAAATCTTTGAATGTGAGCTTTGTCATGCTCAGGCTATTTATCTCGGCCCGAAGAAGTCGAACCTGAAAACTATGAAAGCCGCTTTGGGATGATGAAGTCCTTTGATAGCTCTGACTCACAATGTTGATGAGTATCTAATTCCGTATGCCTAATGGCAAATGATTCATGAAGGTACATTCGACTACGACTTTGGTTCTAATTTTGCTTTGATTATAATGCGATATTGATTACGAATGTGATGATCATAAAATATACATATACTAAATTGAGTAAAATAAATGAAGCATTATGCTAGAAAGATACTTGGCTTATATGATTTTTAAATATAAATTGGCTTCGTAAAACAATAGCATGACCACTCGAATCTCACGGACTTGAAAATGACATCAACTTGTTTTTAAAACTTGGAGTTGATCTTAATAAGAGTGTCGATCTTGAGAAACTTGAGCTTAACCAAAGTTTAGAAAAGGATAATAAAGAATCTCGAGTTAAAGAACAAGTTGAATACCTATGAGTTGCGAACTAATAAACTTGATGAGATCTTAGAGACTCAAAGTAAAAACATGAATAAAAGAGGTTTAGGATATGTAGGTGATAATTCGTATGCTCTAAACCGTGCCTCTACTTCCTCCATTAAGTTTGTTAGAGCTAATTCTTCCAATGCTTCAAACTATGCTTCTACATCCTCTCATTATGTGAGTAAACCTGGATTTTTTGCCTACTTGTGGAAAAGGTAATCATAATGTCTCGCGTTATATTAAATTGGTGATCTTGGAACTCTTTATACACTGTATGGCAACGACCAAAATGGATTGTTCAAAGAACTATCTTGAAAATTAACCCTCAAGAACCTAAGTCTATCTGGGTACCAAATGTGAGAACTTGATTTTTTTTGTAGGTTAGCCACTCTTCATCCAAAAAGAAGAATGTATGGATGATCGATAGTGGTTACTCGAGGCACATGACGGGTGATGCTTCTTTGTTTTTAAAATTGGGAAATAAAGCAAGTGGATCCATTAAGTTTGCAAAGGTGTTGGGTAGAGTTGTGTTGGTAGAAAAATTATTTTAAAAATTAAAAGATGCATGGTGATGGTGTTAAGTTTAATTTACTAAGTGTGAGTCAATTATGCGATAATGATTATGATGTGTCTTTTTCTAAAAACAAGTGTGTTGTCTCTCATAATTTATCTCCTCTAGTCATACATGGCTTTCGTTCTAATAATGTCTATTATGTCGATTTTGATTTGATTGAGCCTAGTGATATGTGCTTAAGTGTTATGCATGATGACGTGAGTTTATGGCATAGGCATTTAGGGCATGCCAGTATTGACTTAATTTCTAAATTGTCCAAGCATGATCACGTTAGAGGTTTGCCAAATATTAAATTTAAAAAGGAACAATTGTGTGATGCTTGTCAACTTGGTAAAATGCATAAAACGTCTTTTAAATCCGTTAATAAAATTTCCACTCAAAATGTGCTTGATTTATTGCATATGGACTTGTTTGGTGAAATCATATTGTTAGTACAGGTAGATTACAGATATGTTTATGTTATAGTTGATGATTATTCTCGATTTACATGGGTTTTTTTCTTGCTAATAAGAGTGATGCATTTAAACAATTTGCTAAGTTGTGCAGAAAAGTGACAAATGAAAAGAATACGAAAATCAAGGTCATTAGAAGTGATCATGGAGGAGAATTCCAAAACTTAAAGTTCGAGGAATATTGTGATAAACATGGCATCGAACACAATTTCTCAGCACCCTGAACACCTCAATAGTAGATAGTGGAGGCGCAAAAATCGGACTATTCAAGAAATGGGACGTACAATGTTAAATGAGCACAACCTACCAAAGTATTTTTGGGGACATGCAGTTGACATCGCGTACGCGTCTTAACTTTGGTATTTACGAGACTTTATTGAATAAAGCTCCGTATGAGTTTTGGTGTGGTAAGACACCGACTATTAGTTACTTCAAAGTTTTCGGTTGCAAGTGCTATGTTTTAAATACTAAAGATCAACTTGAAAATTCGATGCTAAGTCAAATGAGTCTATTTTTTTGGGTTATTCATCACATAGTAGAGCATATGTTATATATAATAAAAAGGACCAATGTATTAGTCTATTAAATATTTTTTTATGAATCCTAATCCTTTAAATCATTGTGGTTTGTTGAAGATGATGATGAGTTAGTAGGAATTGAGATGGAAAACATACCAGCCACCATTCTTGAGCCCCCAAGGTAGAGCTTCGAAAAGAAGCACTGATGAGGGAGCCGGAGAAAGGAGGAAGATATAAACCTCGAGATGTGAGCAGCTACATCGTGATAGGACATGCATGATGATCTCTACCACCTAAGCCTATGAGCGGTAAAAGAATCATCCTCCGAGCCTTATTGTGGTGATCAGCCGAGGAGGTATGACTACTCATGTAATTAATCGATAATGTTTGCTACGTAGTGTTTATGTCTGATTCGTGCTTTAAATATTAAAAGCTGGCTTTAGATGATTGAATGGGTAATATCCATGTAAAAAGAACTTGAACAATTCGAGAAAGATGTAAATGCAGCGTTTGTTGAAAAATCTCACGGTAAATCTATAATTGGAACAAAATGGGTTTTGAAATAAACTTAATGAAATTGGTATTATTTTACATTAAATAAGCGAGCTTGTTGTTGAGGTATAACCCAAATCTAAAGGTAGATTTTGATGAAACATTCGCTCCTGTTGCTAGATTGGAATCCATACGTATAATATTAGCCTTTTCTAGTTATATGAATTTCAAGCTACATCAGATGGATGTTAAAAGTGCATTTTTAAATGGTTTTCTAGAAGAAGAAGTTTTTGTAAGACAACCCTGGGTTTTGAAGATGTAAAATATCCTAATCACGTTTTTAAACTGGATAAAGCCCTTTACGGATTAAAACAAGCACCTAGAGCTTGGTATGAAAGACTAAGCAAATATTTAATTGTCTGATGGTTCCCTTGTGAAAGGGAAGCTTCGATTCTAAGCTTTCCTCCCGAACCAAGGGCAAACATCTCATTGTAGTCCAAATCTATGTAGATGATATTATATTCGGTTCTACTACTGATCATTTTTGTGTGGAATTTTCAAAAATGATGACCGATGAGTTCAAAATGAGTATGATAGGAGAGCTTAACTTCTTTCTCGGACTCCAAGTAAAACAAATGGACGATGGTATCTTTATATCCCAAAGTAAGTTTACCAAGGAGCTTATCAAAAAGTTTGACATGGCAGATACAAAGGTGATAAGGATACCTATGACAAAGGCGACGAAGCTGGACAAGGATGAATAAGGTAAGTGCGTCAATGAGACAACGTATCGAGGTATGATCGGTAGCCTTCTTTATCTTACTGCGTCGTCCTGATATTATGTTTGTTGTCTGTTTATGTGCTCGTTTTCAATCTTGTCCTAAGGAATCCCACTTAAAAGTTGTTAAACATATTCTTCGTTATGTTAAGGGAACCGTAGATTTTGGACTTTGGTACCCTAGGAATAAGGCTTTTGATCTCATAAGATACTCAGATATTGATTTTGTGGGAAGCACGCTAGATAGAAAGAGAACTAGTGGTACTTGTCACTTTCTAGGACACTATCTCACCTCTTGGTCTAGTAAGAAGCAAAATAGTGTAGCCTTATCCACCGCCAAAGCCGAATATGTTGCCGTAGGTAATTGTGTTGCGCAAATTTTGTGGATGAAACAGACCTTAGAAGACTTTGGACTTAAGTTTGATCATATTCTGTTCTAGTGACATTAATATTGCTAAGAACCCCGTTGATACTCATACGAACATACATAGAAATTCGCCATCATTTTTATTTGTAGTCGTGTTCAAAAAGGTAATATTAATTTAAATTTGTAGGCCTGAGCCAAGCTAGCAGACATTTCCTTAAGCACTTTAGTATGCTTGACTTTGCTAGCCTTTAATGTTGTTCTATGCGTTAAATTGACTTATGTGCTTCACATGTCTTTCATGCTATGTGTTTATATGCTTCTTTTATTGTATTAGATTGTCACTAGAAGACATTAGGTGGCATATGCGGGACATTGGAAATGATCTAGGAAGTGTGTGGTTACTATCTTGGTTGGTGGTTTTAGGTTTAAGTATTCGGAGTTCTCGATCACCGATTCGGAAAAAGTTCGGAGAAAGGTCGGGAGATGATAACCCATGACATCAAAAATTGGAATGCGATGCAGGTGGGGAGAAGATCGGGAGGCAGCGTCACGGAGTTGCCCAGTCAAACGTCGGGCTTTATTGTAGGATCAGACCCAGCCGGGAGTTGTCGGGGCCGAGGTGGGACCTCCCTAGAATCGGTCTCGGGGCCTATATAAGCCCCAAGGCTGATTTTTTTAAGGGTTTCACTCCATTTCTTCAATCTCTAACCACGCCTCCTCCTCTCCCAAAAGCCAAAAAGACCACTCACTTTGAAAAACAAACGTGCTTATTCCCCCAAACACAAAATGCCCAAAGCTCAAAGAGTCAGAGCCACCATCAAACCTCGATATGCACTTCGTCAAGAGGAGTTGCTCCTTTCACACATCAAAACTCCACACGGTTCATTATTCGAGGAGGTGAGGCGATATGAATGTTCTTGATTGTCACACTCTCCATGAAACGGAGTTAAGCCATCTACCAACTTGGGCCGAAATTGAATATCAAGGGTGGACTACTTTCGCTACAAGTAAGTTTCGGGTCCATGAACCTCTTGTTCATTGGTTTAATAATCATGTCAGTTTTCCTATCGAAGATAATCTCGATGGAGTACATGGGTGGGCTGAAATGTTTGTTATGCCTGGATCGAGAAAGCTAAAGTTTGACCTAGATGATTTGAAAGGCACTTTGAGTTAGCACATGAGGGTTAGGTGATTTTACTTTACCTTAGAGTTTTAAAGGGCATTCCCATAGGTAATCTTGCGGGTGAACCTACTTCGAACACTTGTCGACTCGCGCCCCGGCGTGACGAGGCGATATAGCGCAGCGAGTCGCTTTAACGCAATAAGATGAGCGGTTTCCCTTAGCCTTGTCAGAAATTATTCCTCTACATCCGATTAGTCGCAAGCGGACTACGGCTCTGGGTCCTGTTCTCTGATGGAAAATGACTGCCTGCGCTTATCGTCAACGGAATTGACGTGCTGCATGGCCATGATATCGACAATTTATCGCCATGGCCAAATAGTTACCTTTATCGTGTTGCAATGGGGGGTGCATACTTTTCCTACTCCTATTGCGGATGCCGAGGTCAAAGTCATTGGGGATCTTCTGGCTTGAATGGGATTCATTGAAGGTGGTAGGCTTGTAATGGTACACTAAGGAACAACGGGCACTTCCTTGAACGCTCGGAGAAGCGAGGTGGATTCGAGGGGGATCTGACGAGTCGAGAAAGTGAGGTGATGATCTTGACGCGAGGCAGACGATCGATCCACGACCGGTGAATGCTTAGAAGAGGTCGGACGATTAAATAACTTTGAGGGCGAGACTCAGTGCATAGACATCAAAGGGAGCAACAATCCTTGTATACCGGTATCATGAGATTTCGACTTCTTTGGGGCAAGAAACAAAAGACACATCTGAGGACTTAGCGCATCTAAATTCTATCTGCAGTTGCCGTCGCTACACTTGATATGCACGGATGTTTATAAAGGCACGCCTTTTGTTGATAACAAGGGAAAAGTATATCTCATATCGTCTTTATACTTATCTTGATAGTAGCCGTTGTTTAGCTTTCATATAATATATTACATGGTTTCCTCTTGTATTATGTTTTAGGACCTCGGATTTATGCGCTTAGTGTCGCGTGTTGAGGATTTATATTGTGTTTTTCTCTTTACATTCGTGATTGCTTATGTTGAGGGGGAGCTTTGTTATGTATGGTTTTATTCCCCTCTGCATAAGGTAATTTGTTATCATAAAAAAGGGGAAGTTTGTTGATCCACAGATCTTTAGACTCTACATTTCGAAGATAACAAATTACCTCCTTGATACTAATATCTTTTGATGTTTTTAGTAGTGCGATCGAAGTAAATCGTAGGGCTTAATTTTGTGTCAAAGGATCGAAGGCCGTGCTTGAAGAGTTGAAGACTTCGTCTTTTTTATTAGGCCTTATGTAAGAAATCTCTATACTAAACTGAACATGTTGGCGATTAAGAATGAAGTTTAATATGAATTGAATATTTAAAATGTTTTGTGTGAAATGTGTATTCAGACGATAGAACTTAAATTAGCTTGAATTAGACCCAACATGGTTGTGTGGCATAACGAGTTAAATCCACACTTAATTAAAGGTCAAAAATTAAAGGTTTTAAAACATATTTTCATCACAAAGAATTACGTGGCATTAGGGACTAAAATTGGGACCAAAGGTAGACCGAAGCATCTGAAGTCCCAATTGACTTCTCTTGAACAAGGTCGGGACTGCGCTTCTCCCGAAACCTAGGTTGAACAAAAGCGTTTTTACGGCATTTTTCGAACTCTATAAAAGCTTATACCATAGCCACCTTTTAACTACTTTTTGATTGCGGCTTGATATTTTCATACTTTTCAAAAGAAAAAAGGCATTCTTAATCACTCATAAAACTTGATAGCTTAGAGATTTCATAGCTTGTTTGTTCAAATTCATTTACTATTATATTAGTCATTGAAATCCTGGGTAGTGACTTGGGTTCTTAATCGGGGAGATTAAGAGATCGAAATCCTAAAAGCGGGGCTTTGGGTTTTGTAAATTCTTGAGGAGATTCACCATATTTTGTGGAGTTGCTTGCGTGTGTTTCGGAGTTTTCTCCATATTCATAGTGGTGATTGTTAAAATAACTATTATTTAAACCGATTACCAGGAACTCTACCAGATTATAAAAAAAAATAATTGAATCAGAGTTTATGTACCTTACACCTTGAAATTGCTGCGGAATAAAATCAGAGGAGGCTCCAAACAACCAAAGTAGGTTGTTTCTAAGAATAGTCCACACCAACATTGACCAAACTATTCCGTCGGGTTTACTAGAATAATTAAAGTAAACAAAAGAAAAATAGGAAGAAGAAAAAGCCAAAGTGTTTCTTCCCTATTATGGCCGAACAAGGGGTGTGGAAAAAGGAGAGATTTTTGCTTTCATATTTTCTCCAAAAGATGATTAATGAATGACCAAGCAAAACAATCAACTTAACCCCGTTTATATAGGCTTCTCAAGCCCTACAATTTAGGTACCTAGAAGAACATTCTAGAATCCATTTTTATTATTATAGGCGGCGGATGGAATTTCGCCTCAACATTTCCATATAGTTACACTTTAACCCAGGAAGTTATAATAATATTATAGTTTGACCTTGTTGTCGTGTGTAACCTCTTAGGCTCGATTGACAAGAGTAATATATTAATTTATATTAATCGAGCATCCTTATTAATATATAGATTATGATCGGACCTAGTAAAGCATCGCCCAACCCCCAATGTCAGTATGAGTTAATCCTAATATGTCGATTGTAACAACTCGAATATATATGCGTATACTTTAAATGTAAGTAGAGTCGGGTTTATGCAGTCAAATTGTTCAACATGGATATTTATGAGATCTAAATATCTCGTATTTCTAAGACTTCATGTTTTGCCACTTGGGCGATTAATTGTAACCGATTACTTATTAACCGATTACGTCTTAAGCGATCGCATGCGCGTTTCAATAGTGCTATGGTAAGATTTGTGTCACCGAAACTCTTCCATCCCCATTATTTTCTTGGGTGTATGAATTAATGTGATTCGATGCGTACATGAGGTGTGCGCATAATCGCCTAATTCTCGAGGCTAGAAATTTAACCGTTATATCGGTTGTACAAATTCCCTACAGTACGGGCCTTTCTGACTTCATTTGTAGTATACCCAACACGATGCCGTTATAGTATTCCTTTTACGGAAGAGGTTTGACACGGTCTAAGTAGGGTTCGAGTGTGAGCATACCTGTCAGGACCCAAAAGATGGTATGCACGAGAGGCGAAGCGAAACTACAATTGTGAAGCCAGCGGCGACAACGGCGTGCAAGTCATTAAAATGGAGAGGCTTGGGTATAGGGGCAAGACTAACCCGAACCGTCTAGTAGTTGGTTCCTCGAGCTTCCCTCGGGATTAGCTAGAGCTCGTGTGTGAGTTCTATTGGGTAAAACTGATGATTAGAGGCGTTAGTCTTAGCACCGACTACTCTCAAAATTTAAATATAGATAGGATCTTATGGTACACTCCGTTGAGCACGTGCTTACAATCAAGAGCTCCAGAGTGGGCCATTTTTGGTAAAAGCGAGAACTAGCGTCTTGAAGGATGAACCCGGAAGCAGCGTGCGATGCCCAGCTAGCATTAACCTAGATCGCACAAAATTTGTTGGTCGATTAAGGCGGCATGATAGTGGTAAAATCGAAATGTCCGCTAAGGAGTATAGCAACTCTGCCGAATCAATAGCACCGAAAATGGAGCTGACGGCTGGCGCCCAAGTTTATGGTGACGCCTCTGCTCCATGTTTTTGTCACTTTGTAAATATTTTGAGGTTCGTAGCATAAGTACATTTTCTACTGAAATTACATGTAAATATTAGATTACAAGGTATGTTCTCCTACTATTAACAATATAATATTTTTTGCAATTAAGCAATAATGAAATTCCTTATATTTATAAACAAAAATCTTCTAGAGTAATCTTCTAGACTCAAGCTTGTATATACAAGGAGTAAATATGACTCAAAAACTTGAGCATAATATAATGTATTGTCAACTCATGAGCATAATATAATTTATTGTCAACTCATGAAATATTGCAAAACATAACAAAAGCCAAATCAATTAAAAATTCTTAATATTTAATACTCATATTAAATGTGATTAGATGATACGAATAAATGCAATCAATATATAAATATAATAAGTTTTCGAGAATTAGATAATTGATAAATATCTGAGATATTATGTAACTAATGATTATAAAGAGCATTAAAAGGTGTATAGATACAATAAACCTGTTTGAATTAATAAATGCTTGAGACTTAGTATTAAGTGATTGTCTTACAGGCATTAAATATAAAATTTAATATTTAATCATAGCATAGATTAAATGAATAAAAATTATATAATAGACCAAAATAAACTTTAATAAATAATTGTTCATTTTATTAAAGTAAGTTAAATATGTATTATTACCTCATCAGAAGAGCATGATAGTGGTGGTAACATTTGTTGAAATAGGCTTAAATTTTAGAATAGCACGTACCACGTGAAGAATTTTAGGAAGAAGTGGTACATCTTGGAAATATAAATAGGGTCTTAGTGTTAGTCATTCCTTTGCACGATACTTAGTGGAGTTCTTTATGTAAGTGAAATGACTCTTGTTATTCTTGAGTCCTGGTGTATTCCTCGACTATTTAGTAATAATATTTCGTCTTTCTTCGTGGGTAGTCTAGGATTACACGTGTAATCCTGAGGAAACCCTGGAGCTTAAATTCTTGTGTCCATTTAACATCGTTTGTGCCGTTAATACATTATTGTTGTTTGGTTTCTTTGTCTTCGTGTCTCCCCAACCATTTCTTTGTAGCTTTTGCCTGACAACATGTTATGAATATAACTAAAACGATATAATAGACGGAGAATAAGATAAAGAAAGAATAGACTTTATTCCTTTATATTCAATACATTACAGTCTTTATTTATAGGTTTCAAGATACAATACAATACATATGGGCGTGTCTTGGTAAATAAGTAATTTAATTTATGTTCCTAATCAACCAATCCTTTTCTAAACAAGTTAAGACTTGGTCGACAAAGCTTAAGACATCCATAATTTCCATAATAATTACCAAAGTGTGAATACAATCTTGAGAGAGAGACCATCAACACTAGCAACTAAAAAATATAACATTTACTTTTAAAAAGAAAGTTATATTTAAAGGCTTACTTTAGATTGTAAGCATCTTGCTTACAAGGATAAGATGGTAATTATAGCATTTCAATTTTAAATAAATAAACAAAAAAAATCTCCATAATAAATGTCACTAATGTTGATAATCAATAGTTATTGGTTTCATTAATTATGTCATTTGCGACAATTGTTTTAATAATTCATTTACTAGTTTAGTTAAATGTAATTATATAAATGTAACTGCTCGACTATAGTAATTGTAAGCCAATGTTGGTTTCACGATAATAACAGTGGTTATGCTGACAGTTAGATCATATACACATAATCATGTAATAATATTAATGGTCTATTTATTGTTATACAATCAAGTATTATTTGAGCTCTAGAAGGCCATATACATATAATGACGTTTGAGTTATATTATATGTACGAAATAAAACTACACTTCGCTAAATTGGAAAGTCGATCAATCAATCTAGAGTTCTCAATTGGGATAATCACACAACAAGCGTGAAATATATTTTGGATGAACCCGAACTTATTACAATTTAATTAATCATTTAGTTAGTTGAGCTTGTTATAACTCAATAAGACATTAACAAGTTAGTTTCTTAACGAGGCGGCTCATTAACTAATCAGACCGGGCTATTAGGTTAAGTATATGCCTATATATACTTGAGGATTTATTAGGTTTAATACATGAAACAAAAAACCCTAAACTTAGTAGCAATTTTGCGCCCCCTTAACTCTTGGTGATAGCCGAAATATATCAAGTGCAAGAACAAGTTTCTTGCTTTGATTTTATCATCCAATTTATCCTCAGATTCGCTGCAATCTTGTCAGCTTGGAAGATTTTGGACACGCTTTCCAGGCTTCGAAAAATTTGTTGTCAGAGACTGAATTATCGTAAGTGTTCCGATTGATTTAGATCTTAAATATATAATTTGAAGCAATCCTATTTATATGTATATTTGATTTTGTTCAAGTTATCCATATAGTTTTCGATCAACTAATTTCATTTTTTTTTTTTTGTAATAGGATCCTACCAATAAAATCTTGCCAACCCTCCTCTTAATTATTATATTTCTTTTGTAATAGAATCCTACCAATAAATGCATTTTTTCTCAAGGTATTTCTTTACTCCTTAGAACATGTGCATCGAATCTCCTAAAAGCTAAAATAAGGGCTGAAATTAGTAAAAATAAAAAAAATTATGTTTTTTCAGCTCTAAGGATAAATTTCATTACTTTTTTTTTTTTTTTAATAGATATCAAACGATTACATTCATCAATTCAACAATGTTAAATCAAAAAACTCGCGAAAAGAGCAGAACCAAGTTAAGAAATTTTCAAACTAGTGATAAAACTTCCTCTAACCACTTTCCTCGCTAGCAAAGCAGGACTCGAACACGTAATTCTACTAGAATATTGGCCATTAATCGTGTGCAAAGCTTGCTCGATGTAAATCATCAGACTAAATTTCATTACTCACTAGACATATCATTGCACTAAAACATATGGTATTTCACAAATTAAATCTATATAATATTACAATACTATGTTAAAGAAATAACAAATATAAAAAATAATTATGAAATAAGGCATATTAAGGAAAAAGAAGGAAATACAATATGAATTTGAATATAATATGATCTAAAATCAAGCCTATAACTATAAAACAAAAAAAGAAAAGAAAATAAAGGAGGCAAAATCAGCATGCAATTATGCATTTAATTGCATGCTATTTTTATGAAACTTTTATTTAAAATCAACAAGTGATTTCCAACAAGTGATTCCCGATTTTGTTAGTTAAAGGATCAAAAAGTAATAAAACCAACCATTGAACTCCCGATTTTGTCCTTATTGGATATTTCTTATATTTCAAATTAATTGACGTTTTGGGATTTCGTGTCAAGAATTTGACCACAAATTACTTTTTATTTACTAATCCAAAAGATATAAAATTGATATCATTGGATTCGTTTTTAAAAATATTTTCATAATATTATTTCATTATAATTTTTCATAATATATATAAGAAGTAATTCATTATTAAAGTTGTGTCTCAAAAAGTGAAAAATTCAATAAATTTGAAATGGAAATAATATGAATTATAAGATCAAAAAATAATGAAATGACCAAAAGATTATAGTAACCACAATGTAAACACAATCCAATAATTTTTTCAAAGGGAGGTACCATATAGAAAGGGTGAAAAAACACATCATAGTTTGAGGGACAAATCTAGCTTTTTCAAGTCATCTTGGTTATTAGTGTTCAAATGAGGAAACAAATGAACACTATCAAACCTAGCACCACCACCACCACTGTCCGATGACCCCAAAGGTTTTCCGGCTATATACTCCGCCGCCAGCCTCCCAACGGTAGGCTGGAGATCAAAAGGATTTCTAGTCCATCCAGAAATGTTACTAGTACTAGGCTTGTGTACCATGGAGTGGACTTGAATTCCAAGTGACCTATTCAAAGAGCCATGAAAAGGCATATGTTTAAGTGGAACCATACCAAAAGCTCCTGCTGATGATGATGATGAGGCTGCGGCATCTATTCGATGGGCTCTTTTGGCAATTGTCCTCGCTCTTTTATGAGCATTCTGATGACCCCCTAAAGCCTGAGAACTGTGAAACTTTCTCATGCAGTAATTGCATGAAAAAACTCTTGGTTCAACTCCCCTATCTTTCTGTTGATCAGATGAAAGCAAGTCGAATGAATCGATTAGATTGAGTTCTGGCGTTGACCCATGATTTGATTCCTTGCTAGAAAGGCTAAGATCAAGAATTCTTGAAGTATCTTCAACTTGATTTTGGTCTTGTTCTTCAATATGGTTGCTCTCCATTATTGAGATTTTGTTTTTCACTTCCTAACGTAGAATAGAATGTAAGAGTAATACTACGTACGGAGTACTATATAGAGAATTCTCATTGAATTGTGGCCTGTGGGGAGTGTCATATACTATTGACATATATATGTTACATTGAATAAGTTATTAATATTCTTTAATCTCTTATGATATGTTTCTTGACATGCTATACAATGAATATTAATGCTATCTCGATTCATGAAAATAGTATATTCTTTTTCAAAAATTTATAACTTATTTATACGGAGTATTAGTTTATGAATCAAAATACCATTCATACCCATTATTCTTACATATTTAAAATTATCGATGACCTTAACTTGGTAGATATATAACATTAATATTATTGACGAGGTGATGTATGTATGGCATTTTAGATTGCATATCTAAGAACTATACATCTGGTTGAATGGCATTTTAGATTGAATTTGGAATTAATTTCATCAGAGAATAATAAATTTGGTTTTGTTAAACACCCATCCAACCCGATGTATACCCAAATAATTTGTTAGTACGAGACAAAGGGAAATTTTCAATGGCCGACAATTAGATGGAGTAGATGATATCTAGAGGGTCCTAAAAGTGTTGCTTTAATTTATGCTAAATCCTATATTAAGATCATGACTATTATTAGCCACATACTATGACACTGTTCTTCAAAAACATTAATTACTCAAATAATGTGTTAAAGTAGAGAAATGTAGCGTCGTGAAGTAGTGTTTTTCAAGTCACATAGGCTATGTTTAGTGCAATCTGATGTATTTGTAGGGTTTGGTTTTGTTTGCTTTGAGTTAGTCAAATATGGTTGAACTCATCTCATCTTAGATTTGCTTGTTTGCATATCTTCATTAATTAATGTTCTTTGACAAACTTTTTGAGAAAGGTGCATTATTTGTTTCCCTTTAACTTAGCATTTTAAACTACTCTGGTGTGAGTAGTATGCTAGAAGCTAAAAGAGTTGTAGCCAAGTGCAATATTTTGGAATAAAGTTCAGATTTTTGCAAGGATTTTAAGTTATTAGTTCTCATCAGGACTTTTCCAGGTTGTTGGCAGTTGGTCTTGGATCAAAATCAAACCCATCAAAACTTTAGAAAATTGATGATCAAATTATGTGTGACGAAATATGACACGAATTATGACACATTGATTTGACGTTGAGATGTTTAACAAAAAAGAGATGATTGATTATGCATGTAATCCGGAATGACAATTTAATACACATTAGTCGGTACTCGGTAATAAAATGTAGATATAGTTTTCAATATTACAAAATTTGTACTAAAAATATATCAAGCGCTCAAGGAGCTATAAACCTTGATTGTTTGATCAACTCGATGAACAAAGATTGCTAATTGTAACAGTCCAACTATCTGTAGAAACTTGATTTCACACAATAACTACAACCTCAATCCAAAACTGAGGAACAATAGGTTAGTTTGCTTATTCATCTGCAAAAATAAGCTTCTATTGATAAAACAGTCAGCCAATGGATCAATCTACCAGTAAGTGTAGAGTTTTATTCCCCTTGAAAACCAAACTGGCGAGCTCTCTGTTCCCACAGGGATGTCAACTTCTTTTCCTTTCTCATCAAGGCCTCAGCGCGTTCTCTAGCTCCCTCACATGTTTCTGTTGCTGTATTGCACTTCTCTGTCTCCTTTTGGTATGTAGACGCCACCTTTCTAGCATCATTCAAGGTGATATTGGCATGGCGTGTATATTCCCTTACAACTTCTTCCTGCAGCTTCAATTCGTCGTTCAAGAGGTCCACAAATTGTTTTCGCAATTCTTGTTTGAGATCTGGATCATTGCTCCCGCAATCTAAAGACGAGGCAAAAATTTGGAACAACGCAGGTTATGATCATGGAAGATTCTTCTACACGGACAAGAGAAACAAATTACGGAGTTTAAGCAGAATGTCAATGCATGGACTAGAAAGAAGAGGCCACACAGTTTTACGAGGGACTACGAATGAGATAATAAGAAATTTAATTCACAACTGAAATAGTTGATGACATATTGCATAAGTTTAGTGAATTGGAAGTATCATCAAGCAAACGTTTAAAATCTTCATATCCTGTAATCAAGTATTAGTAGGTTGACCCTAAGAAGTTCATCAAATAGAAATGTATTCTTCATGCATTCTGGACCATATAAAATTATGTCATAAAATCACACAATGCAGATAGAAACCAAAATTGAAAAATTTCTGTAGTAGCTATGAATGTTCAAATGCAAAGATGAAAAAGTTCCTTGCTCCGTTCAACAATAAATTAAAAATTCCTTCCACTAGTGGGTATCGCATCTTGTTTAGAGAAAATGAGTCATTGTGTGTCAAACCTAGCAATTCTCCTATGATGTTTGTGATATAGACTGATCCATTTAATCCTGCTAACATATTATGAACTAAAGGATTTTTCATTACATTTTAACCAATGAGATTTTCTTGTCCTATAATCCTATATGAAAAACCTTTGACTAGGCTTCAATGTTTTAACTATATATCTACTGGAAAATTGAAGAGAAAGCACTATATCTTACTTATGCAAAGTAAAGCAGAGTAGCAGACAAAAGGGTTTGGCTTATAATTGGTCCTCAAATTAGCAAAAACTAACATTCAGAATCAGACGTTGGTCGTGGTGATTACAACGAGGACATTGATTACGAGTCTACTCTCCTACATTACAGTTTACAACCGAGTAACAAAATAATGTCTATGGCAGAATTTTATAAATCCTATCTAAATGGTAAAATTTCTCAATCGTGATTGATGAAATTCATAAGTAATCATCCATGGACACCAGCAATAGGAAATTAAATTGGACAAATTTGCATTTTTCATGATATAAAGAAACACAAAAATGTAAGTCAGGAAAGTATACTACTGTTGTTCTGACTTCTGGCCATCAATAGTTCAATACCTAATAGCCGTATGCAGCAAGAAGTAAAAAAATTATAAAAATAGCTGAAGGGGGTGGAAAAGTGGAGTTTTTCTTTACATGTTCACTGCATACATTCAAACAAGAATGACTGTGACTTCAGGAAACAGATTACGATTAGAGTTTAAAGCTTTGGTAGAGCCCACGCGAAGTGCATAAAGGAGGAATAGATGTCAAGAGAAATGATTAGGAATGCAAGTTTAGTAAAAAAGGTTTCCGATACACACAAGTGAATCCCACCTTGGGCTAAAAAGAACTTTCATTCAAACTTTCTACCAACATAGGGTAGGGGGTGCCACCCTCACCTTCTACAAACATTGATAAACCTCCGTTTCCAAACTATACTTTGACACCAAACATGGACTAAGTGGAAAAGTATAATTGGGGCATTGTTCAGGGATAAACTATCTATTGTCACTTCACAGTTAAGGTAAAGGGTTCATTCGGTGGATGGACAGGAGAGTCATACCTGTGGCAGAGAGATTGGCCAGGCCTGAAAGTAGAAAAAAAATCATTAATATCTGGATTCAATATCTAATTATTCATTGATCTAAAGAGATATATTCCTCAAGTATTAAATCTCCTTGGAAATGATTGGATGAAACACATCAAAACACAAACATAATCATTGTATGCAAGATAAGATATCAAACACCTCTGTTTTATTACTATAACTTCCAGATTGTAAATGGACATCCTAATTTATAAAGCCATGGTTCTTCTCTTATTGATCTGATACGATTTATTTCTTGCTGAGCCACATTCATGGAAGGCCTTACAGTTAAAGTAGTTGATCATTTTCTTTCAGTTATCAGTGATCTATAACAGAAGAAATACATAGAAACAGATTATTTCGTGAAGTCGACATAACTTTGAATCTTAGATATCAGTGGACTTTCTTTCTGCCGAGCCAAATAGCTTTGCAGGTACTTCAAACATCTCAAAACAGGGATAAATTTAACTGATATTATGTACTTCTTTAAACATCAAATGCCATGCTTTTACATTTGACTGATCTCTCTCACATGTCCTTATCTATAATCAGCTAAATTCTAAATCCTATATCACCATAAAAAAATACTGGCTCATCTCTAAATTATGCACACCAAACATTGACCAAATTGACTAAAACCAAATCAAGAATGGTGCCATTATCTATCACAGAAACAGGGATCTAGAACCACCATGATCTATGTTCTAGCATAGGTCTAAACCCAAATTTCCAAACCAAACAGGCTAAGAGCATTCTTTCTGACAAATGGACATCATAAACTTCAGACCACGAAAACGAAAAGAAAAAATCAGCAGAATTTGTGTAGAGTAGTGATGAAAATGGTGATTGATATACCTGGTGCAATAGCAAGAAGAGTTTTGGGAGGAGGGCAATGACAGTTACATGGTGAGCATCTCAAACTCACACTTTTCTTGAGTTTCCAATAAATTGCTGGCCCTGAAACACATAATGCTGAAACTATTGCAAACATAACCAAACAACACCTTAACCATGTTGATGCATTACTATTGTTACCATTATTACGTTTAGACATCTCTCTCTCTCTCTCTCTCTGCACTTTTTACTTATTCCTTGTGTGAATCTTGATTCAGAGAAGGAGATTTTGGGGTTCTTAGTTACATGTTAGATCTTGAAAGTGTCCTTTTTTGCATGTGGGAAACTGAAAAAGAGTACAACTAAATAAATGGAAAGTGTATATTAAAGCTAGTTGTGGTTTACAAAGAATCCAAGTACAGTTAGCTTAATGATTTTGATCAAAGAAAAGCAAAATCATTAAAAATGATTAATTGCAAATTTTATCTTTGATTGGGTGCTCAATTGTATTGTGGTACAATTTAGTTTCATAATTCTAAATTAATGTTTCAGGACATGTCAACATCTTCTCAAGTTGTTCACATTTCATGTTAAGCTATCTGGAATTTGAATTTGTCATATAAAATACTCCCTCCATCCATTAATTTAAGAACCATTTTTTCAAAATAAAAATCATTTTTTGGTTCCCATTTTACCAAATTAAGTAAGAAAAATTGGAAAAAAAATAAATTGTTTATGAGATGTGTTTAAATTTTCCTTAAACATTGTATAAAAATAAATAGGTCTTAGATAAAGAAATGGAGGGAGTATATAAAGAGTCGGGATTTAATGACATTATATACATGTATTTTATTGATCAGGATAATTAATTGATTGTATTTTGCATCGAGCAATATTATACCATCTAATTAGACTCGATAATCACTCGGACGATTAGACTTGATAATTAGACTCCACGACCTAGTCTGCAAACATCCACATTAAAGCATAGACCAAGCACATCTAGGCATAGTCTGATATCCCTCCCTTTCCAAAATAAAGTTGTATCACAAAAACAGAAAGTCCTCCATTTTTTCTGCATACTTGCTGGCTTGTTGATGAAATCATCCAAACCAGACCAATTTAGGAAACAACCTCTCTGTTATCACAGAGGTAAAGTTGTGTATGACCCGACCCTCTCTTACCAACTTAGTTAGGAGCTTTTCAGAGGCATTGTGGCACTTTGTTGTATAAGATCTTCAACCTGAAAAGGATGGCAATCTTGCTGTAACAAATTATAAGCTAGCTTTCAAGAAATACTAAGCCCAAAATACTTCAGAACAATTCCAATATACTATAACAGAAAATATGATATCAAGGCAACATAAGTCGCGGAGAGGCATAAATGTTGAAGAAGGCATAAATGTTGACGGTACGATGAGAGAATCTCAAATCAATTAGGACTCCATGTGCAAGACAAAGAGGAACATGCAAATCACTTAATGGTGTAACATTTCTGGATGACTCTTCAGTCATTAGTACTTCACCAAGGCCCAAGCAAACCATCAGTAACTGAAACAATGAAACAGTTAGTCGAGTATATAGAAAATAGGTAACCATCATCATCAAAATTCTAATGATAACCATATAACTAATTACATAAGTCTTGCAAGTATAATGAAGTAGAAGAAATGGCAAGGCGACAAATATAAATTAAGTAGCCATTTAGGCAATTTCATAAATTAAAACAAGGTTACACTTTGAAAGTCTCCAAGCATGTGGCAAACTACGGCACACAAAAGTAGCTGAGACATACATCTACAACTTTTATAGTTTGTTTTTTTCCATTTACATACATTCTTGTCAGTTAGATGTCTGTCCATTGCCGACACCTAAACCGTACAAGACACCGGCATATTTCTCTAGCGAACCGCTGAAGAAGCTTTCTTTCAACTTCCTGAATGTACAAGTTGTGAGCAAGCTATCAGAACCTGCCTGATGGCTAACACCCACCCTCTCAACTTCCAACAACTCTGCAAGTTTGTTCAACCCACCATGAAGGCTATTGCAGAACTTCATCAAATGTTTGATGTCATAAATGACAGGAAAGTACATATTGATCAAGCTAAAGAATCCTTCCTGTGTATTAGGCAAGTTTTGGCAAGTTAAAAGCTTGAGCAAATATCCGAAATCATATCCACTATGGAACGTTACCCAACACACAGTATCATTTAACACAATTCCAGACGACATCAGGAGCTCACCAAACCGCTTAGCATCAATGCCCTTTTCACTGTTTCTCTTGAAATCAATACCACTCTGGCACAACAACTCAATCGAATCATTTGCAAAAATATCCTCGTTCGGATTGAATTCGCAGAAATTGAATTGCCAAATACAATGTTTATCAGAACCACAGGTGGGCATATTCCCATTTTCGTCCGAGAACGTAAGGCCTAATTGTATCAACTTCAACATGTCCACATTATCCTTAAGTGTCTTATAATGATAATCTGTGCTACTCTTAAAATTGCCCACAGGCCGAAGAACAATGCCTGGAAACTCAGTATCCATAGCTATATAGGGATAATCATCAACAATATCACGTATCAATTCAAATTCTTGTTCTAGATTATCACTCCAAACCTCTCGAATATGAATCGATTCGCTTTTAGGTAAAACCAACATTTCTTTTTCACAATACAAGCACTCCTCAGCAAAAACAAATGAATTTCAAGCAAATTTATCACCTGGCACCATAAAGATTAAAACTTCTTGCAATTCTGCAGATAACCCACAAATTATTCACCAAAAAAACCTCCAGATCTGCAATAAATCAACCCAAATGATAAGTTTAGCAATACCAACAATACAAAAAATTAAATAAATAACCCATTTTTGTACCAAATTGAATAAATACTAAATCCATGTCAAATCTTACCTTATTTCGAAAAAAGATTCAATCTTTGGCCCCTAAACAACGTCTATAAACGAACCCAATATTCCAATTCTTGATTAAATGCTTGTTAATAGAAAAGGATATAATTAGGTTCGCACAAAATATAAGGTGACCAAGAAATGAAAAGGACCTATATAATATTTTTTTTGGTTTCAATAATAAAAATAAGAATTATATTCTTCTTGATTTAATGATTTTTCTAGAAAGAGAAACTGTGGAAGATCTTTTTTATTTTTTTATTTTTTGTATGGAGAGAGAGATGAACGCAAAGATGAAGGGTCCCTTATCTATGTTCACCTCCGACAAACACAGAAGGAGGTTAGATTTGTTTATTGTTATTGATCCATTTGGATAGTCAATGAGGTGTTTGGTAAATTCTCAAAACTAATTGTGTAAAATTGTATATATAGCAATATGCTCTGTCGTACATGGTATTTTGTTGAGATTGATGAAGATGGT
This sequence comes from Lithospermum erythrorhizon, assembly GCA_019722365.1. Classification (NCBI taxonomy): domain Eukaryota; kingdom Viridiplantae; phylum Streptophyta; class Magnoliopsida; order Boraginales; family Boraginaceae; genus Lithospermum; species Lithospermum erythrorhizon. Next base: position 56,117 of record JADFUC010001766.1, on the reverse strand, counting down.
CAATAATGATTTCTCCTAATCTGTGGACTTGGACTGTGGTAGATGTCAAAATTAGGCCATCACACCTCAGGCTTGATAATATTATGATATCCACTATACTCACTTAAATTCCAAGCATGTAATTTTTAGTTTTAAACTGCTCCATTTTTAATTATCGTTAAGCTGATTAATTATAAATAATAATTAATATTTGTGTAAAAATAATATTCCTACCAAAAAGGGATGGAGGGAGTATCTTCTAAATTTTATTCGTTTTGGAATTTGCTTCTAAAAACTACTCGTAATACTTATTCAATTTTGAAATTGTCTTTATATTAAATCATACATCATCTAATTTAATACCCAAGGTCCGTTTGCATTTGGATGAATGTAGATGAATTGAAGTTAAATTTTATGTTCACCTAGTTTTTTGACAAACAATAGAAATTACAAATTATAACTGATATGAAAATTAATAAAATTAATCTAACAAATACTGGCATAATCCCACACTAAGCAGCTTGTTTTCTCTAAAGTCTAATGCATCATCATCACATTCACTTAAGTATTGTACCAAATCGATGTAAGTTGTAATTATTGAAAGCCACGATGAAGCGCGAAGTGAAGGCGAAAATCCTTTCCTACTTAACTGTCAGCAAAATATAGAAGTAGGAAATAATCTCCCAAAGATTCGAACTAAGTTAGCAGCTACTTTTGCATTCCAACATATTATGGATGCTTTGAGAATTTAAGATTCTTTCAGCCAACATAATATACCACTACCTAAATAAAATAAATGTTCTTAGTGCATTGTTATAGTTGGGTGGTCGAAGTGTTTGACATCATGACTAAGCGATCGCTTGACGGATAATTGTGGCCTATTCGAGAGTCGACACGCAAAATTTTTGTTCTGCGTACTTGAAGGAGGATGCCCAGAGGATGCAGAAGATATATGATTTGATGGAGGCACTGAGCGTGACTTGTAAATGAAGGAGCAGAAGATACACTTCTAAATAAATAGATTATATTAGTAGAAACATTTATTATTTGCAAGAAGGAAATGATTCATTTGTGTAATACGAAGATGGAAGTTTACGTTTACTTGATATTGGCTACTATGGTAACATACCTCACAGTATGTATTATGGATTCATTTTAAACGGATGATAAAAAGAGTCTTTGAAACAAGAGTCTGATGCATATTGTATTGAAGCGTAGAGCTTTATTGAGGAACTTGTGGTGTGTAAGGGTGAGATGTGCGGAGTGTTACAAGCACATGCGTGACAACGCAGTTCTGGCAGTTTTATTCTAATGAAAGTATTGTAATTCTGGCATCGTAGGGATGAAGATTGTGTAGTGAAGGATATGGAATTGGAGGCCATAGTCGGGGGGGCTTGAGGCATCATTCAGATTTGGGTAGAATACACGGCAAGAGAATGGGGAGCATTCAGAAGTAAGACCACATTTGGCAATTCTTGATCATATTGGAAATCCGCCCATTCAAGGCGGAGCTACCTCCCCAGCGTAGGTGCTACTTTGTGAAGCTGAGTTACAGTGTTTTTTACTTTTGGTAGTTTACTTTTCCACAGGTTGTTGTTGGCACTTAGAGTCATTGTGAGTTGGTGTCGCATTGTTGACCGGGGTAAGATTACACAATTTTAATTGGTGTCAGGCGGGCGCTCATCTTTATAAGAGTGAGATCGATTGTAATCTTGTGTATGGAGGGTTTGAGGAGGAAGGAGGTCGGCTGACTCGACCACATCGCCAACTAGGGACTAACTATGCTACGGAAGATAAGAATGAGCTAGCGTTCTAAAATCATTTGATCTGAGAACTTGTAGGTATGCGGTGTTGGATGGTGGCTCTTTTTGTGTCCTTTCATGGAGGTGTACTCACGTCAACGGGGAGGATGGTTGGACACGTTGAAAGAAACAGGCTTGCACTTGCAAATGACAAGGCTATGAATGCTATCTTCAATGTTGTTGACTTAAATGTGTTTAAGCTAATTAGTATATGTACGGAAGCGAAGGCTGCATGGGATATATTCAAACCGCATATGAGGGAACCTTGAAGGTACGAATATAGAACTTATTGTTAACCACACTAGATTTGCAAAACTTCACAGAATGGAGGAGGATGAGTCTATAGCAATGTATAAGAGCAAGCTGAAGGATATGGCTAATGAGTCGTTTGCTCTAGGCGAACCCATGAATGAGGAAAAATTGGTGAGGAAAATGTAACGCGTACCCAAAGGGTTTGCTTTCCTTAAGGTAACATTTATTGAAGAAGCCTGAGGAACTGACACATCATAAGCATGGATGAATTGATAGGAAACTTGGCCACGTTCGAGATAGCTCTCAATGAAGGAGAGACAAGTAAAAAGAAAGGTATTACTTTAAAAGTCTCCTTAGAGGATTCTCAAATGAAGAGGATTTGGGGCTTACTCCTTGTCTTTGTTGGGAGCAGCCAAAGACCATAAAGATTCAGCAAAGCCATGAGTAGTGGTAGCGATGCATCATCATTGGCGAGAAGCAATATGAGATGGAAGAAATCGTGAGCCAAGGCAACTCGGTCTGCGAGGCCGGTCAGGAAAACTAAAAAGGAATTCGATGCTGAGAGAATGCTTGAAGGCTTTAGTGGACATTCAATGAGAATATCCAATATCTCAAAGCAATCAGGAAGTACTCGAGAAACACTTGGTGATGATGAATCCCGAAGAAGGACAAGCGGTCGAGTTAGCAACTTTGTCGGATTCAACTGAGTCATAGGTAAATGCATCCAGCGGCAGAGCTGCATGACTCAGTGAAGATAAAACGTCTGAAAAAGTGCTTGAAAACTACAAGCGTTGTACCTTTAGTAGGTAGAGCTAAAAGCTGCGATACATGCAGAAGTGGATGTAGAGAGGAACAAATTAAAGATTGAGAATGAGGAATTAAGAGAGCAAGGACTATTTCGAGATGAAGAAATCAACATTTTGAATTCTCGGAAATGAATCTGTTGAATAAAGGGTAAATATATGATGAACTTAAAGCACGGAGATATCTGGAAAGAGATACTCGAGTAGGAAAGAAGCGCGGGGATAGCGAGGGGAATTGGAGGTTTGACGAAACGAAGCGGTCCCAGGCAGGCAAAACCAAATTTGTTCGGAGAGGATTTGGACCTGATATTCAAAAGCGAGGAGAGCACAGCTAATTGAGAGCCTTAAAACGAAAAATATAGTCTGGCAATTATTATTAGTAGAAGAATTCATGTGCCCTCATTACAAAAGCAGTATCGGCCACCTGAAACTCAATGGATCGTAAAGTAAACAACATAAGTGATCAAAATGCTACCACTTTGAAGAGACATTAAAGCGAGAATGAAGTGGTATTTTGATAGTGGATGCTTTCAGACATGAGTAAGGGCGCTCCATCACCGGCGTTTGTTCTCTTTGAAGGTGGTATGTGGTGATGGAGGAAAAGGGAAATTATCGGGTAAGGGAAGACTAGAATGTTAGTAAAGTGCACCGCTTGGTGATGTCCTCTTTGTCGAGGTTTATTTGAATCTTATCGGCCTTAAATCAACTATCAAACTGAGGATGCTGAAGGTTTTACCTGCTTAAAAGTTTGAAAAACTCAAAAGTGATAAGTAATAGGATGGTACAAACAAAAGTTATAATATTCGAAAAAAAGAAGATCATGAAGTTTGTCGATTAGGTAAAGCAAGACAAAGGATTAGAAACCCCCAGGGAATGACAAGGCTCAAATACAATGTCATCTTGTTAAAAAGTCATATCTGGGAGATAGTGTAAATAATTTAAGAATAAAATCGATGTCACAGAGACTAGTATCGTATGAGTAGTAGTTTATGTCATGAGAAATTTTACACATTTGGAATGTCAGTTCATTAAAGTTTTAAGTATGGAAGTGAAAAATTAGCAAACAGAGCGGGACTCAATTTATTTTAAATATCTTACCGTCGCTATCTGCAATAAATAAATACAAACTCGTCGCCGTCCCACTGAGGGTTTGGCAGAAATCACTTTACACACAAGCAAAGAAATTTTCTTCCATTCTTGATTGACAGCTATTTCGAATCGTTGGTTAAGTTCAAATCTTTTTACAGGATATTTCTTGGGTTTTGATATAGTTGGCTTTTAGTTGACTTTTTGCTAAATTGAAGTTAATTGTGTTTCTAAGTTTGTTATGGGTAGTATGATGAATATAATTGATTAAATTAAGCAGGTTAAGATATTTGAGGGGTTTATAAACAATAGTTATTTTCTAAGTTGAATTGACCTTACTATATTGACTTTATGAGGCTTTTAAATGTGTAGGGTTAATTGGACCCTTATTGTAGTTGTTGTAAGGTTAAATTGTGATTTATTATCGATTAGAGGAGTTAGGCAGGTTGAGAAAGTGTGATTGGTAAAAAGTTGAGTGGTAATTGAGATTTTGGAGTATAGGTTGGTTAATTATAAGGACTTGAAGTTGCATATAAGATATTTTATAAGTTGATTTGAATGTTAAAGTGATAAGGTGGAAATTTTAGAGGGGGGGCAATTGGGTTGTGTCAGAGACGGGGGTTGTTATTTCGTTATTAGTTTAGACGTTTAGCGATTGTTCCACTTAGATTTGGTAAATGTATGTCTTTCTAGAGCATAGAGTATAGTAGTAGGTTTGATTCTTCAGGTGTTTTGTTGGCGTTGGTATTGGAAAGAGGCGATTCCCGTGATTGTGATTTCGCGAAGATTTTTGTGGTAGCTAGCGGAGGGTGAGTACTTATCTGGTAAGATTCTTTCTTTCACGTCTTTCTTTAAGTGGTGTGAAAGCATTATCGTTGTGTGAGTATGATTAATAAGCGAGAATAGTATAAATGTCGTTGTTGTATGATTATGTGTGATTCGTTTATTGTGAGCCATGATATGATTATGTGATTGTATTTACTGTGGCGTTGAAGATTTGGCAAGGAGTAAGTAATAGGCTTGAACTCTGACTTATGTTTTAACGTGATACATGGCAGCCAAACCACGTATTTTGGCTTTTGTCGGCGGATTCGGTGGTTACAGTTGTAGAGAAAGATTTAGTGTGATATGATATTGTTTAGAATAGAGTAATTAGTTGTTGGGAGGTGTTGGTTGGAGTTATGCGTGACTTTTGAGGTGAGCTTGAGTATTAGGATATGGCCACTAGATTTAGGATGATTAGAGGTGAGGGTGACTCTCACTTCGCTGCGGGGATGTGGCTTATTTATTGTCACTTTATACTCTGGTATAAGTTCGGTTTGGCCTTATACTTAGGTATAAGGCGGTATGATCTTATGACCAACTTTTCTTTGTGTGCGTTGTTGGTGTTGACCTTATCTTCACGGTATATATAAGTGCTGAGTTTAGCGCCCCAGGTATGGTATAAGTGCGGTTTGGCACTTATACTTCGATTATAGGCTGAGTATGATTATCGTGATCAGCTTTCTTGTGCATTGTTGGTGTTGGCCTTATCTTCTTGATTTATAGGCCGATTGTTTATTCTAAATTGGTGATTGAGCATATGTGGCGTTAGAGGTTGGTATAGTTGTGGAGATATGAGAGAGATTGATGGTTTTGATATTAAGTTATGAAAGTGGCTGGTTGATCTACATGATTTTATTTTGGTGATTGTGACATATACTTTGAGACTTTGAATTATACTCTTGACATGTTATGCACGACACCTTCTTTGAATTTTGCTTAGATATAGCTTGATAGGTATCTGGGTATATACGTATTTATTCGTATTTATTCTGCTCTCTGATGTGTCTGGTTTAAATTATGACTTAAGTTTAAACACAATGTTAAGTTTAAAACATTCCTTTATTCGGCTTTAGTCAGGAGGGCTGTTTGAGGAGTTTTTATTCGGTGGCTAGGTGAGGCAATGGTGGGTGAGGATCACCATTTGTAATACTATAAAAAAATTTAATTTTAAATTCGTGGTCAGGACAGGGGATAGTATAAATAATTTCGATGATAATATTATTTCATAAATTTTTTTAGCGAATTACATTTATAATAATTTATTAGTTTTGCCCGGAATATTTTATCTTTGGAGTCGGGTTAGGTGGAGATTTAAAATGCGATAGCGGAGAATTAAGCGGCCAAGAGCAGGACTCGAGTTTTAAATATCTGCTCGACACTTATCTTCGTATCATCATAAATCAAACAACCCCATTAAATGCTTATACCTACTCCTCTTTGGCGAGATATTAAGCACTCCCCCACCCAAAAATTTCATTTTCCATTTCTATAACTTCGATTGTCTCGAGCTTCCAAGATCGTTTGTAGAATATCTTTCTCCCAATCATTCTCTTGAGTTAAGGCATTGATGCATTGGAAAAGGGAAGTTACATGATTGTGTTAGCGGAGGTTTTGTGGTAGTAGCGGAGGTGAGTACTTATACGGGGTGTACTTTCACGTATTCATTATAAATTGTGTGAACATGTTATTGTGTTATGATTAAGTGAGAATGACATACATGTAATTGTTATATGATTATGTGGTATATATTTTTGCTGAAAAGTTGAAGATTGCTTGAGGTAAGTAATAGCTTGAACTCCAAACTTATATATTTACGATTTACGTAATAAATTTGACATGATTTTAATGGCCTTATCAGTGATTGTTTTTTGACTTACGATTGTGAAGAGATGTTTTAGTTGTGTGGTTGGATATTATCACGGGGTAGAGTAGTTGGTTATTGAGAGGTGATGGTTAAGATTTATGTATAGCTTAGTGTCAAGGGATTTGACTATGTTGGGATGATTAAGGGGTTAGGTGAGCTATAAGCTACTTTGGGGATATCCTCGGCGATATTGGCTTTATACTTGGTGTATAGGCGGCGGTGTGCCTTATACTTAGTGTATAAGTGCGGTGTGCACTATACTTAGTGTATAAGGCGGTGTGCCTTATCTTGGTGTATGGGAGAGCGGTGTGCACTGTCTTGGTGTATGAGAGTCTGGAGTAATTGCCTTATGCTTTTATACGTATAAGTCTTGATTGTGCCTTATACTTTGTCACATAAGTCACGATTTTGGCCTTATCTTTGCGGTATAAGTCTTGAGGTGATTATTGATTAGTCCGTTCTGCCGGGTAGACGGATTGAGTATATCTTGGCGATTAGAGGTTGAGAGTATCTTTGGTGGGATATGAGAGATAGGAGTTTGATGACTAGAGTTTTTAGTCGTTGTTGAGTCATTGATTTCTTTACGAAATTGTTTGCTAGCCGAACATACATTATATTTTCATGTATTAATAATACGAGATTTCCTGCTTGAATTATGTTGTCACGACACTTTTTAGGTAGTCTGGATATATGTATTTATTCATATTCGACTATTATATTATTGATTGGCTAGATTCGTATGGTAAGTTCACCACGTGTTAAAATTTCACTAAGCCGAGAACTACGCTTTTTTTGCGTTAGCGGCATTTCGTTTGTCATGAGTTGGCCAGTGGCCAGTTTGAGGATTTGTTCAGAAGTGGCTAGGTGAGCGTCGGGTGGCGGAGGATCTCCATGATGGAATTTTGATGTGTTTTCAACTATTTTGATTGTTGTATTTTCCTTTTGAAACTTTAGCCTTGTCAATTTGTTGTCATTTGTGATACGATGCGATCTTCTGCTATAACTTTTGTAGCGCTACTTGGCATTCTTGTTTATTTGGGATAATATTTGTATATATATACCATGAAGTTAGTTGGTTAGATATCACGATAGATTACAGAGTTTTAAAAAGCTGTGATTATTTTAAAATCTTAATAATGTAAATCTTATTTTTGAAGGAAACTGATGAATTTTAAAGCGGAATTAAATCCGTCGGTTTGGTGATTACGGTGTGCAGATTATAATTTCGCGCAAGGCTGGCCAGGCACAGGCGGAGTAGATTCACAATTTTGAGTACTCGAGGCTTGGAGTTTCCAGTTACTTGGGTTATACGTGTGGGTTGTGTGTCATTTTGTTTTCCTTGAGTCGTTGTGGTGGTGTCTTTTTTGGCAAAAAGTCCCAGTCTTTTATTTGCGTAGGCGTTGAGGATGCCTTTGAGTTGGAGGTGGGGCGAGGTGCTGGGGAGGCAGGCTGAGGTAGGCCGAAGGCCCGGTAGGGGCTATAGTTGTCGATGAGTCTAGTGGACGGTAGGGTCCGGAGGGTGCGATCTTCGGCGTATTGAGGGAGGTTGAGGGGAGTAGACCTCGTAGAGAGAGTGAATCTTCCGGGTGGTCGGCAGCCAATTCAGTGCAGAAGCGAGTTGTTTTGATGGGTTTTCGAAGAGGGATCTACTCAGTTTGTAGGGGAGTTCGCCGAGGCTTGAGGCTATTGAGTTCGTCAGGGACATGAAGTCGATTTTTTGAGCCGATGGGATTGTGGGCGAGATGAGAGTGAAGTTTGCTACTTATAGGCTTGAGGGTGCCGTGGTGAGTGGGAGAACTTGAGTCTGCGTCTCATTGCGAGAGGGAGAATTTAAAGTAATGTCACAGGGCTTGTTGAGCCTCTTAGGGAGGAGAATTATAATCTTAGAAACCCTTGTGGTGGCCTTGGAAGAGACATTCGTTGACTCGAGGATTCGAGGTCGGTGGGGCGTATGAGAGGCAGGTTTAGTGATGCGTCTTGAAATTTCTTACGATGTTTGTCAGGTAGAGGCACAAGAGGAATCATTAGAATTGAGGATGGGTTGGCTATTAGAATCGTCACGGATCTCAACGATGGATTTACTAGTTTCCATGTTGTGAGGAATGCGACCGAAGATGGGAAATGGAGTTAGGCAGAGGCGAGTGGATCGGAGAATCGACACGAGACTTTGATAGGTAGACACTTGGCGCTCTAGAGTTCGGAGGAGGACGGACCGGCCAGAATTAGATCACAGGCGGGGAGGCTCAACTTTTAGTCTCGGCGATTCGCCCGAGTTATGCCGCCGTTCATACCAACGATTAGTACTGCCGAATCGTGGGGTCAGGTAGTCTTAGAGTGCAGGAAGGTATCCCATTTATTGCAGATTGTGATCAGTGGAGTCCCACCCAGGCGTGAGTTGCGAGGGAGAGGGTGGTGCTATGTTATCGATGCCGGCGACGGGACATTTGGTGAAGAATTAATCCCCCAACTCCCGGAGGGAGGTCTTTAATCTTGACGGAGTTCGACTGTCGAGAGAGGTGTGGTTATCGAGGGAGTCGTGGTGGTGGGATTGATTAGTGGAGCCGGGGATATAGGCTGGAGGGACTTGAGGAGGAGTGCCGTGGGTAGCGACTTTGGCGGGCTGATGAGGCAGGTCAACGCCGTTCTTCATCAGGGAGGCCTTGAGGGACCACCCCAAGTGGTGGCAGTGCGTTATTTACGTATGATATTAGGGCCGAGGTGTTGTTTGATTAGCGAGGCTGCAACGTTCTTTTATTTCTCGGAGTTTTATTTACGCCATATCGTATGTTGTGTGCCTTTCTGTTCACGACTTGAGATTACTGACACACAGCCAGGGAGGTCGGTTGTAGTTGATTTGAGTAGAAAGAGGCGAGTAGAGAGGATGTCTTGGGTTGATGAAAAGAGTTCAAGGATGTTTCACGAGGACTTACGGAGTGCCGCCCGAGAGAGGGGAGATCGAATTTGCAATTGAGGTTATTCACAGTAGAGGCACAATTCCACCAACTTCCTTAGTACAGGGATAGGTGACAGATTGCGAGGTACTGGACTTCGATTCTGAGAGTTGTTGTTGGACAAGGGGTTAATGAGACGAGTGTATCTCAGGTAAGTGCGCGGTGTTGTTTGTGAAAAAAAGAGGGTTCGATGAGGGCGTGCGTTGACTATAGGCGGTGAAGGATGCCCGAGGTGTTCTCGAAGGTGGATGCAGTTATCCATCGGTTGAGGATCGAGGGAGGATATTCAAAATGGAAGCTTTCCGATCTAGATTATGGGCATTATGAATTTATAGTGATGCCATTTGGATTGACAAATGCTGACTGACATATGGATTTGATGAACGAGTGTTCGAAAGTATCTGGATAAGGTTGTTGTGGTGGTATTCGTTGATGATACGATGTATTCTAGAGGGAGGAGAACATAGAACATTCGCAGTTAATGTTGAGGACCTTGAAGTGACACCAATTGTATGCCAAGTTTTTTCAAATGTGAGTTCACAGTTGGCGAAAGTCACGATTCGAGATGCGTATTATTTAGAGGTATTTGTGTTGATCACTTGAAGGTGGAGGCGTGAACAATTGGGGCGTCCATGAGGGGTGTGAGGTTGGGAGTTTCTTGGGGTTGGGCGGATTTATTCACAGGGAGATTAAATCGAGGACTTTTCATGATTGTGACGCCGATTGACGAGTTGACGAGAAAAAGGGAGTTCGTTTGTTAGGATGATGATTGTGATTGTTTGAGGTATTAAAGGGAAGTGACTTGGCTCCGATTATTTAATCGAATTAGTTGAGACTCTCCTTTACTATCTCCCTTTTTTAGAATGGTTATTATTGGTAGACTACAAATGCGAGATAGTATAATATTGCTTTCGAAATTACTAGGAAGCTTTCTAAGAATGCAAAAATGGTCTAACGGCTATCAAAATTGATATGAGCAAATCATTTGATCGAATTAGTTTGAGATATCCTTCACAGAAGTTCACCAATAAGATGGAATTTCGAAATATTGGATTAACCTCATTTTAGAATGTGTAATACCACATTGTTCGATTGGCTATTCTTGTTAATGGTAAAACCACGATCACTAAACGACTTGTAGTCCTTGATAAAAGGACCAGCTTTCCTCAATCCTAACTTTGCTAACAAAAGCCTTATTACTGACATTAAAGCCTGAAAAAATTCACTTAAGGGTCGTCTACAGAAATAGTCACTAGCTATCTCCTTTGTCTTTATGTAGATGTGATTCTTTTTCATACTTAATCATAATAGCCTTAACTTCTTTGCAACAAATCTTAAATAATATTGTGGTGAATCGGGACAAATAATCAAGCATAAAAATCTCAAATTTTTTTCTATTGGAAATATTAAAACGATACCACTTCTTTGCCACCCAAAATCGATGAATCAACTTGACTTTGGAATGTCATGCGGGCATTTTTCTTAATATTATCACCAACGAGGAAGATAATTTTTGCGGATATCGTTGATAAAATTAAAAAGCTGATTCTACTTGGGAAAGAAAGTTTTTTGAATCTTTGGAGGTATTATAAAACTTATATTATCAGTATCCTTAACATCCTATGAGTATCTACAAATTCCTCCTTAGTCATTTACACAAAATAGATCAAATCTTTGCTAATTTCCTTTGGGATGGTCACCATACATGAGACAAAATCCATTTGGATTAGCGAGAATTTCTACAACTTAAAAACTAAAGATAAGAAGTCTTTGGTTTCAAATATCTGTCTGACTTTTAATATGGCTCTTTTAGCAAAAATGGATCTGAAACTCTTCCAACTAACCAAATTCTTAAACGTAAATATTATTCTAACCGCATGCCCTGGAAGCTATTTCCCTTTTCATGGAGTAATGCTTCGTAGATTACGAAAAAGTCTTGGCCAGGCTTGCCATGTGAATTTAAAGAAAACAAAATTGCTGTCAATTCAGCTCACTTCATTAATACATGCCTTGGAAGGATAATTGGCTCCCAGGTCGATGGTAATCCAAAATAATAACATATTCTTTTCTTTTTTAACTACTGATCCACTATCACCATTTAGTTTCCTGTTCGCTCATAGTAACTGCTGATTGGAATAGTTATGAATTCTCGATAAATTCTTTCGATACTGATGGCGTTCTTGGGAGTATGTTGAATGGTGGTCAGGATCATAAAAGCACAGTGCAAACCCCGAAAACTATCGATTAATACTTACTGAAAATATTGGTGGTCCTTTTTGAAATTACCTATTTCCCAAAAATTAAGAGTATTTATTTGAAAATGATTCTTAAGAATTACACATTAGAATCCTACGCGTTATTAAACCTGATTGGCAAGTAGCTTCGGATCATTTCGAGATACACAGCGACAAAATCTTAACCCGTAATGCGATAATTGTGGTATAATCAATTATACTAATTAATAAGATCCACGGGGATTGATATCCGCTAATTCGGACATGACAATAATAGAAAGAATAAATTGTTGAAATAAGCACAGATTTATCCGGTTCATCCTCGATGTGAGAGGCGATCCGGCCGGTACGTATCCTATGTCTTGAAAATTGTTTACATGACTCGAGAATCATATTCTATCAAATTGACAATTGATGTGCTTTGTACACCTCGAATCTCTGAGAAACAAAATCTACCGATTAAGTATTGTTACTTTTCACTTGAACTACTGAAAACAGTCTGAAGCCTCGTATGAGCTCTCTTGAATATCTCATGAATTCGATATTTTAATCCTACTTGCGTTGAGGGTGGTGTTTCCAAATGCATAAAATACTAAAAGCCCAACACTACCATATATATATATTTCCACAAGAATCCCTAGGTCTAAAACCTAAGCAGAATAGGAAAATCTGACCAAAAAAGGCCTGCTTGACCTGAAATTCGCCTGAGCCTCACGTCGGCCACCAGCATTTGAACCACGGGCCGATTGCTATCTAGAATTTTTGGGGGGCAAAATCGGTGGGGGCGATTGACACAAAATATCCAAGAAATTCTTAATCTGACATCGATCCCTACTTGCTTGAAATTTTCTTCAACCTTTTATGATAAGTTGAAGACCTGTTGGATCAACAAGCAATGATTAGCGGCCGAACTTTTTAAGTTAAATGCGTCCACTCGAACTCCCATTTGAAGGCGATCACGACTAATGCGATTTCACGATCAAGAACAACAGCGGAATGTCACCAAACGTCTCGAACAGCCAAATCCTTTATTACAATTAGAATTTTCACTAAATCGAATAACACCCGTGTTAACAACACTCTTTGAATCTTCAGGTCTTATAAAATTGCCTTGAAATTACCAGAGCGATTGAAATGCGTTAATGAATCTTCTTTCTTTTCCGCGGCGGACAACTCCACTTAATCACATTCATTAATCAATTTTTCGAGTTAGCTAAATCTTAAGAGGTTAGAGGCCACTTTCTTAAGCAACGCCAGTGGCAGTAATTGAAAGCAGCCGGTTTAGCTCTAAGCTGGCATCGAGAACTTCCAAAGTATCTCGCGATACGTCAACTGAGACTTTACTAACCAAAATATTTTTAACACCGAGAAACTCCATGTTGTCGACAGCAGTTTCAACCGTCATCGAAAGAAACAACACCGTATCGATTTTACGCTGTGGTTTGTGCAAATCTCCTTGATTCTTCACAACCCCGTCAACATGAAGCGATCTACTATGCACTGTCCTTGAACCCTTTTCGACTCTGAGTTTCCATCATTGACATTTTGCACTAACAATGCTCCTCGCTTGAACAACATCAATGATGACTCCATGAGACTTTTCCGTGACACTTCCCATCATGCTCTCGATACCCAGATGAATCAATACAACGAAATCAACTTAAGCTTTATGTTTCATCGTATACTTTCATCGTGACCTTTGGCGACTTGATAAATTCCACATGATCGAGGCTGCTTCAAAATCGGTTGAACAAGATTAGTCCGTCAGTCAGGAAGCAAATCTAATCCTCAATCTTCCATATAGAACTATTTGATAAACCTCGAAACTTCACATCGCCCATTATCGCGTATTTTCTCCGAGAATCTTTCACATTTTCGATGGCCACTTTCCAGCAAGATCTTCAACTATAATCCCTTTTATGCCAATTCGCACTACTACATTACCACAAATTTCGAGGACTTCCATGCTTGAGCGAACACTCCCGAAATCTCCGGCGGCAAACATATGATGCTCGAGTCAAACCTAAGAGATAATTCATCTTCCACCATATTAGTCCTCACAGCAACTTCACGTAAACTGAATCAACACCATTCTTTCAAACTAGTCATCTGACATACGAATAGCTTCACGATCATCGCGACCTCGTCGCCGATGAAAACGATTGTTAGGATTCACCACACGTTATTGGTAACCACGTAATTGATAGCGGCCTTCGGATCCCGTCAGAGATAATTGTGGATAAGCGACGGGGATCTTGGCAGTAATTATGATAATTAAAGGGTATCTCCGATGATACTAATTACTAAGATCCATGAGGATTGATATCTGTTAATTTAGACATGTGATAAAAGAATAAATTCACGAGAATTAAACACGCGAAGATTTGTCTGGGTTGCCTGATGTGAGGGGCTAATCCCGACCTACTCTGAGATCCATTAATACTCATAGGAAGATTTGTTCGTGACTCGAGAATCCTATTACAAATACATCGATTGATGCTAGCACAATGCAGCTCGAATGTACGGGCCGCAAAATATCGATTGGGTGTTTTTCTTATAGACATCAATGTTGAATAATGGTATTCCATTCAAACTATATTTTTTGAAGATAACAAATTGTTTAATCGAACTAATCCGTTTTAGTGAACATGTATTGAGTTTGACTATATATGTATGTTAATGACTTTAAAATGTTGATCGGGATGTTCGGAGGCTGCGTGGATGAGTACAATAAAACTTCTTCGAACTCACATTCTTTTGTGTTTATAAAGCGTTTATAAAGGCTTCTGTGGCTAGTATATTACCGTTTTAAATATGTGAGGTAATGACTTTTCTACGATTTAATCTTATTGTGTTTTTAAAATGTTAATTAAAGTAATTCTATCCTAAAAGTATAGATTGATTCGCTAGTTAAGTCTCATACAAATGGCATTATCGTTTCGTTTAGAAAATTGGGCTTGAAAGATGCTTTTATTTTAGAAAGAAATTAATTCGAGACCCATGAGAGAGAGGTTCACAGTCTGATGATCGAGACCTCGTAAGACCCCACCCAGTACCGATAGGGTCCGATGATCGAGACCACATTTCTCTCGATAGAGATTATCTGTGAGGCGAGCTTATGGTTGCTCTCGTCCGTCGAGAACAAAGCCGAGACCCCGCGATGCCGATAGGTGCGCGTCTGGGCAACTTTTCGGTAGCCTTTAAATTTTGTGTATTTATTTAAAGCCTCTTGTTTTAAAGCATAAAAACAACTTTTGCAAAATCTTTTTTGACCTAATTTTGAGGCATGCGATTCATTGCAATCAGCAAAAGAGTCGTAACTTTCCTACATTCGTTCATGCATTTATCTTTTGGCTTGAGAGTTTCCTAGTTGTGTGATAATTCAATTACCGATCATTTATTGTATTGAGTTAAATCCTTGTGTGGGAGCGTAGGGTTTCTATTCTGGGTTGAGTAGTATGACTGAAATCCCCAGGGCGTGTTCTTGGGTTCTGTCGAGGTTGATTAGGAAGTTGAAATCCTTAGCGGGTAGCTTAAGATTATTTAGTGGAAATTTGGGTGTTTGATATGAAGCTTGAAGTTGCTTGTGTGTATTCAAACATTTCTTCAAGTGCTAGTTATCTTTGCCAAAATCAGGGTTAGGCCGTGATCGGCGATGGGGGGCAAAACTCTAGATTAAAATCGCGTATTGTTTTTTAACTTTCACGCTGCTGCTTTCAAATGTCTTATTATTATTACTAATCAATTTGATTATTAATATTATTGACTTATCTTTCTCGAGCTTGGGTAGTCGATACATCAAGTGTATAATTACCGTTGTGTATTAATTAGCGTTAACTTAAGATTAAAAACTTCGAAAAAGTTAATATAAGTAACTTAAAAACCTTATTCCTCCCCAAGGTTAAATCTAGGCTAACAATTGGCGTATCGAGGAAGGCTCGTGTTCCTCATTAAGCTTAAAATTTTGTAGAAAAAGATCGTGGGTAGTAGCAGAATATGGGTAGCTCGGGAGCTTTTGTGTTGAAGGTAGGTCGAGAGTCTTGAGGCCACCGTTCTTGATGGATAAAATTATGACTATTGGTTGCAACATTTCAAATATCTTGCAAAGCATCGACTACAAATTATGGAAAGTGATCATCGAGGACATTTCGTTCGATGAAATACCAAATTAACTTGAAGCCGGTGCTTTCGCTAGGAACTTGTCAAGGGAAGAGGCCCGATAAAGAGAATTAGGTGCCGCCTTGGTAGAGGTTCCAATTGAGGATGTGGACAAAGAAGAGGATGGAGTGCTAAGGGATGAGGAACTCAAAGAAAGTGGAGTTGAATTCAAAGCCATTAAATGATGCCAGCGATGCCGTGTGTATGGAAGAGTATGCTCAAAGTCAAAGGGCTCTGAAGTAGGCCAAGGAGATATGGGACTTGCTAGAAACCGCTCATGTTGGTTACAGCCAAGTGAAAAACTACAAGGGCTCGACTTTTGACTAGAGGAATATCAGGCAACTTTTGGAAATGTATGCGTGATCGAAAAACGAAGATATGCATCGAGGTTATTTGATAAATCATCGACAACTTGGACTCTACAGGGAAGGCGTTCTCCTTAGAAGAGTTAAATGCCAGGAGAAATCATAGAAGCGAAATCGATCGAGTTTGGCGGGTGTGTATAAATGAAGCCAAAAGGCATCGAAGACTCTTACATGAAAGGCTCGTTGGATCTTTGAAAGCCGAAGAGGAAGTAATTGCTAAAACAATTTCTAGAAATAAGGACAAAAAAGAAAGAAAATGGCTCTTTGTAAGCCCAAGTTAGTAAATGAGAAAAGTGAGGCGATGAGGATGATGAAGATATGAATCATGTTAGCTAGAGACTTCAAAAAGTTTCTTGAAATTCAAAGAGTAACAATGATCATGGTCATAGAAGCTTCAGAAATATGAAAATTATGAAAGGAAATGCGAAGAGAGAAGCCCAGAGACAAAGGGCAAAAATCAAAAGAGATAACATGCTTTGAATGCAGCAGAGCCGGGGCGTCTCGAGGCCAAGTTGTCGCAAATGCAGCGAGAGGTCACCGACCCAAGAAAATATGCAACAGGCCACTTGGGATGATGAATGGGAAGGCGAATCCGACTCGAAGTTGAAACATGCGATATGGTGTGTCTCGTGGCACAAGATTCTATGGAGGTACCTCTTGCTTTCTCTTTCTTTTCGGATGATGACACCATTTAGTGATGATGAAGCGATCGAGTAGTAATTTTGACAGATTAAGCAATAATTATAATGAGTTATAGAAAGTTTTGAAAAATTGCTTAAAAACGAACTTTTCAAAACCAATAAAAGCTTGCTTGCCCAGAAACCACCTCTCTTGAAAATGAAGTTACTTTGTTAAAGGCAAACCGATTTAAAAATGGCCCGGTGATGCTTGAAAAATTGGGCTTAAACAAAAGTCTTAAAAGATTGAGTGAAAGCGTGGGGAACTTCGAGAAATCACTTTCAGCGTATGTTCATTGAGAACAAAACAAGTTGGATGATTCTTGATGCTTTCAGCGTTATCCAACCAACAAAAGGGTTGAAATTTATTGAATGATAACTCACATAAATGTAATGATAACCCCGTCGTCGGTATCGGGGTTTGTAAGACCGGCATTTCAACTGCGAGCTTTATTATGAAAAAGGAAATCACAAGTCTTCAAAAATGTCCGTTCAAAGGTTAGTGAGAATGGGCACATGTCCCAGTCACAAGACCGGAAATGGATTGTCGGAAATCCGTTCTTTGTAACCCCAAAGGACGGAATCGTTGGGTACCTCGAATGAGAAATTGACTTTGTGTTGCTTAAGGAGGCATTTCGTCCATGAAAGAAAACATTTGGATTGGTGGATAAAGGATATTTAAAACTTCAATGATGGGAGATGCTCGCTCTTCTTGAGCTTAGTAACGAGAATTGGAAATGTAAAGTTAGCGAAACAAACGAAACCGCCAAATCTAGAGGCAAAGGGGTGTGGTAAGAAGGTTGTTTAAAATTAAAATATAACTTTTGCGCTTGTTGATGGTGTAAAGTTTAATTTGCTAAAATTATGAGGCTGATTATGTGAAAATGATTATGAGGGTAAAATTTTCTAAACATAAGTATTGTTATTTCAAATCTTAAATGTCTTACGTTTGTTGTGCTTATTCTCGATCGGCGAATAATGTGTATTAATGTTAATTTTGATTCGGTTGAAGCTATTAACATTTGCATGAATGGTCCATGATGATGTGAGTTTGTGAAAAATGACCCCGGTTGGGTCGTGCTAGTATTGAAGTAATATCTAAATTAAGCAAAAATGCTATAAAAGTCTGATCTCCATTATAAAGATTTGAAAGGCATGGTATGAAGCCTCAGGCTGTTTGACAGGAGGGACAAGGAGGGTTTGCACACATTTTGATGATTCTGCGATATTTTGTGAGAATATAAGTTTGGGCTAACAATCAAAACCCAATTATAAGCCTCTTATATGGGCTGCAGAATCTCACATATTTTGATTACTTTTTCAAGGCGTTTACGCTTTGCAAAGGCTCTTAAAAATATGCTTGAGAATCGCCAGTGCTAGCACCAATAGGAAAAGCTTTCAAAAGGACTCAAAAAATCGCCTCGGAAATTCGCTTTCGGCCTGGATCGGCCTAGAAGCCTGAGGGCAGTGTTATCAGCGAAATTTTGGGAGGGCTGAAATCGAAACTCTTGATCAGCCCCTGCGAAGCAGGTGCAGGGGCGATTCAAAATCGCTCAAAGAAATTGCACTTGATCACAAACACCGGTCCCTACTTTTTAATGAAACTTTCTTCACTCACTTTACCAAGTCCATTAAAAACAAAACTTCTATAGCCATTAATGCGGTGCCCACTTATCATTTCTCGTCTTTTGGAAGGACCCGGCATTCTCACTTAGATATTGTTCCCATCGTTATAAACCCAAATTCTATTAATGATATTGTTCTTCTTCTATACAAATAAATCAAATATCATCAAATTAAGCGTTATTTAGCAGGTATTTGGCTCCATGAAATGATCAATTTTATTAGATCAATTGTCTTTGTGTATAATCTTTGAGTTTTAAAATTCTTTGTGCTACTGAATGAGTTTTAACTATATAAACTCCGGAGACTTTCTTACTGATAAAAATATCTGAATCTAGGAGATTCAAATTATACAGGGTTACTGGTTTTAGCACATTATTATTATTTCAAATTTGTTTATTGACACTTGCAGTCGGTGCATAACTGTGTTAATCAAGCTTTAGATGTACTTTGATAATCTTAGTTGTCTCGTAAAAACACAGAAAACGACGCATGCTATAGATGGATCTTCGTATTTGTCGACGGGTTCACCAGCCTTGGACTTCGCTTTGAGTTTGTTTCAAGGGCAAGGTAATTCTTTGAAGAGTAAACTAGAGCCTTGATGGGTTGAGAACTTTTGTTGATGCATTGCTATAGCAGGCTGGGGAAATTTTAGTAATATTACTATTATTGCGATGGTTTTTTACTCAAGTAGCCATGGCATGTGTGTTTAACTTCCGTATAACGAGACTCACTGACATAGGATAGAATCGATCTCGATGACAAAACTGAAGTGGGTATTTTGTTAACATCCAGGATGTTGGTTGTTTCAACAATCTTCTTTTATTTCATTTAATGCTCATATGGGAACTTTTGATCGATACTAAGTTTTGATGCATGTGTGATTGTAATGATCGACAAACAATGTGATGGAGGTTTGCTTTGTCTATAAAAAAAAAGTATATATATTTCAGGATGAAAGGTGATCATTTGCTTTTCTTATCATCAGTATGGTTCAAACATAATTTGTAAAAGAAACTACTTTAATTGGCGTTATCTGAAAGAGAACATATTTTGCGTTGTATAATAATGAAGAGTACAAACATATAATGTCAAAAATAATGATTGTGTACGCATCAAAATCCAACTGAAAAACATCCATATATTTGTTGGATTTACATTCTACTAGTATTTTGATACATGCGTTGCACGTGATAATTATTGTTTTTAATATTTTTATTGATTATGTTATTCTTTTGCTCTTCTTTTTCTTAAGGTTCATAAAATTCTTAACTTGGTTTATATTGGAAGTAGGATCTGGTTTTATTAATAATGAATCGCCATGGAGTGTCCATGCATCGAACTTGTAATACAAAATTGTGAGTTGTATATTAAGGCTGCTATACCTAGAATGATGATTAATAAGAAATACATTTGGCATTGGTTTAAAGTTGAGTAGGTGGTCACTTAAGTATTTGATTCATTTACTTATTAAGCACCAAATTTTAATCATTTGAATATATAATGTCTGACAGAAAGATTTATTTATATTCAAATTTGCACAATAACTTCTTCTGATGATTAAAACTGTTATTTGCATATGTACTTATGTTCAAATAAATTTCATTTATAATAAATTCAATTGAGTATGGATAAGATGCGTTATTAATATAAAAGAAATGAAATCTTATGATAATTCACTAATAGTTATATTGTATGTTAGCAATAAAGTAAGTGTTAATTTACTTTGTATGTTTATTTTCTATGTACTTTTAGTTTTAATTTATATAAACTAATGTTCGATAGTTATATATTTTTAGATTATTTTTATCTTCAAAATAAATGATCATCTGGGTATAACTAACGTATTATCATCAAGGAATTCCTCAACTGATAATATCTTCATTCAGCGTGTATTTATTTTCATATCTGATAATTTCTAAGTTATTTCAAATTTAAATATTAAAAAGAAATATGTTATATCACAAGAAATATATACAGGGGATCACATCAAAATATCTTTCATTCTAATGTTCATCTTAAAATCTATTAATGTTAAAAGAATTATAGAGAAAGATAATATTTTATATCGGTTTTTATTCGAACAATTATCTAGATAAATACAATAAGGCGTGTATTTTCACTAATTTATGCAAAATATTTTCAAGGAATTGGTATATAACATATAATTGTATAGTAATATGAAACTAATGGATTTATTGATTATGTGCCAAATTATTCTTTAAAAAATTAATATAAACAAATTAAGATTTTTTTAATCAAATTTTGAAAAGACGATAAACAAACTATTAATTTGGTATCTAGGACAATAAATGCAAATTTTATTATTATCATTATTAAATAAACAGTCATAATCAAAAATGACATATAAATTATTTCCTTAGTAAATAAGGAAAAAATAGTGGCTAATGATGTTTATGTCAATGATTTGCTTTGGAAAACATCATTACATACAACATTAATGATGTGTAATCTTAGTAGAATTTTAAAAAACAATCTAATTTGATTAGAATTGCTAAGAAAAATAAATAATTATAAATAATTGGATCATGATTAAATTTTGAAGGATAATCATAAACTATTTATTGACTAAATCTTGAAAATCATTCACGGTAATGACAGTATACATTCACAATGAAAATGAAAGAAGTTGTATATAAAAGATGTTTTGCTTAGTAAAGATAAGGAGAGGTTCTTGAAGCTAATGATGTTAATATTGATAGTTTAAACTTAAAATAAAATAAATACTAATAAAAATGAATATGTAAGTTCAGCGTGCCATAAGAAAAATTGGAGCCAGGACATAACTTGTTGCATTTTTTTCATACCACACAATGAATCCTATGAATGTGAATTCTTGGGGTTTTAGAAGTGGTATAAGTTGTTGTTGTTTTTATTCAGAAAATACACTATTTGCATCAAAATTTATTGAACAATAACCCAAAAAATGATTTATAGTTGCTTTTTGTACAAAAGTGGAAAAAATGGTTGAGGGATTACACACTTATTTTTTGTTATAAAGTGTGAAATCTGATTTATATGTTGTAAGTTTAATATTAAAAAGAAATGTAACTTCAAGAGATGTAATTTTAAGAATTATTTTAATTGTTGCTTAAACTCTGTTTATTATAACTATTATAGAATTTTCATTAAAAGTCGCCTTTATGGTGTTTAATTTAGCAGTACTACAAAGATGAAAAAATAAGTTGAGATTCTCCGTTACAATTTTTTATTTATATTGAAAAGTAAAATAATTCCACCGATGTTGTAATTGAATATTGAAAGACATTAATCTTTTAAGATCTAAATTTTAAAGAGATGTTTTAAATATTTGTTAACTCTGCATTGTTAATACAATATTAACTATTATAGAATTTTCATAGCGTTAGATATTTATAGGTATCTTTAAATTTGGTGAACAATTTAGTCCTAAGAAAAAAAAATCACCATGAATTAACACACATTTAAATATATATAGATATAGATTATGAATGATCTAATCACAGCAAGAAAAGAATTTGTTTTTTTTAATAAAAGTGTACAATTTATCTGAAATCGAAGTCACAGTGGTTGCTTCAGCCCATAACATTGACAACTTTGTCAACAAAATAGGCGACGTAGATTGACTCATTTGTTGTGGTAGAATTTTACGTGTGTTTGTCTTGTATTGCTTCGTATACCGTCGAGGATGAAAAAAACAAACACTGACGAGGATGATATACTAATTGAGATATGACAAGCGAAAGAAATGTCAGTGCTTAGCCTTGAAGATTTTCTGCGATTCCCGCCACGATGAAGGCATCCGGTAAATTGCGGATAAATTTAATAATATCGCGAATTGTTACAAGACTTAAGAACCACTATTCTCGACATACTTGGCGGATGTTTCTCACCTGAAAACTCTGAAGTCATGAAGTCTCGTGAATCTTCTGTTGAATGCCGTAGGCTACTTCATGGCCTCCCTTTAGAAATTATAATAAACTCTCACATAATTATAAGAATAAAATAAACTCTTTTACATTACAAAGTTTGATTCCCAATGTTGTGGAGTGGTGATGTTTCATGTATGCTAAAAATACTACACAAAAGAAAGGACTGCAAAATAGCTATAAGAAATTACTTTTCTTCAAGAAAAAGTAACATCAATGCTTTTACTAAAATTAATTAACTATTCCCAAAGAAAACTACAAGCTTTCTTTCTTGTATCCCAGTATTTTCTTAAGTGTAATGCTTAGAATAATCAGGTTCTTGGCATTATTTGAAGACACTTTCTGGCAATCTCAGTTGAAGACTAAACTTTGGATCGCACGTCTTCAAACCCAGTCTGCGGCGCTTCACGTGAGTTCATCATCCCGAACTCCCAGAGTTGATCACATTGATGCATTTTTCACGATCGAACATCGATGAATGTAAAACTGACTTATTTATCGAGAGCCATAGCCAAAATGTTACCTGTTTGGAATTTTAATGCATCAAATTATCACCGTATTACGCCTTTGTCTTGAAAAACTTACCGTCTTATCGGCCTTGGAGCGGCTGAACTTGATTGGTGTACTTTCGCTGCATTATTAAATGACTCCCAACGATCCAGTCGTTGACATGATGTTTGATAAGCTTATCTCGCTTTCACCCGGTTAGCAAATCCTTTGGAGGTAGGAAAGCACTTTCAGCAGCATTCTTTAAGCTAGCTTGCCGCTGATTAGCCACAATATGACCACATTTGCGACATAGAGTTCGGCGCGCAGGACCACGAAAGAAAGCGGCCGTGCTCACTTGCCGTCTACCGAGAACTAAATGCCCAAATTGTGATGCATCGCTGGGGCGCTTGTGTGACCTCGATTTATAATGAATCGTAAAAGTACTTGGTGAGATAAATCTTCCTTTCTGGCAGCTCTGAAAACCTCCTTGAACAAATCAAAGGTAAGCGCCTTTTCGCGTCGGCGCCTATGAAACACCGAGAAAGTATAATCAAGACCCTCACTACTTATGCGTTACAGAATCACATGTATTCTTGGGGAGCTATCTACAACTTGATGCCTTAATGGATAAGCTGTGAATTATAATCCCGTCGGTTAGCATTATTGTCGATCCCGGCCCAAATTCCATCTTGTGCTTAATCATTACAAATCTAACATAAAGTGTTTAGATTGTCGGCGAGTCATAATTAGCGACTAATACTCCGAGAAATATCGATTAACTTCAGCTTGGAATTAACTTTTGACCTTGTTCACTTTTAATCGATTTTAAATCACGATTTAATATCGAATAAATATAATAAGGTCCCCGACACTAACCTCTACGCATTTAAAGTCTTAGAAAAATATGCTTGAGAAAGTCAGGCGAAAACCTAAAAGAAATTGACTTGACCAGCTAACATCCTCAGGTGACACAAGTCTGTGAATTTAGTCACTTATATACATCATAGAACCCACTTAACCAACTAAGATTCATCATAAAATTGGTATGGAAAAGTCAACTAAAAGTCAACTATCTCGAAAACACGAGCGTATCTCGAAAGACTTGAACTTTAATACGCCTTCGAAGAGAATGAAGTGGGAGAAGCGATATTCTAAGCGATCTTGAGTTTGAAACAATCGAAGAGAGAAATGGAAGAAGAAATTTTTGAGGAGGGGGGTGAATCCTCGGCCCCTTTAAGAAGGAAAGATGAAGTTGATTATTGATGATGTGTTGGATAAGCATATTTAGATATTTAAACACTAAAGTGCAGGCGTGGGTTTAGGTTAATTTCTCATTTAATAAATCTTTAAATACCAGCGAGCATTCAAAGATAAAATTTTCACCATAAAAACTACTAAAATTATAAATGTAATTAAATTTAAAAAATTTCACGAAATAATATTATCATTCAAAATTATTTATCACCCCTCATGGAGTCCGCGCCCGACCGAAAAAATTAATTTTTTTTTTCGTAACGGGTTATTACAATCATCCTCAAAGATCTCTGCCCGTAGTCCAAGAGGAATCTGAAAGTGATCGTCCACTTAACATGGTGCCACATTGTCTCTGCAGTGTAAGAATGGATTGAACTCCGATGACCGTCAGCTATGACACGGCGGCCGGACTTTACATTCAAGAATTGTATGCTAAGGAAGCGGAGTGCTGAGAGCAATGAAGGTCCCCGCCCGTCTTGTCTATTATTAATTGCCAGAATTTACTCAGCTTAAAGTATGAAACTTCTCTTTTTCGCCGTGCACTTTTCAACCGTCTCTTATTTCGAACCTTGAGAGGCATCATGACTATTATTGTACCTCCGATGGGATGATCTTTCTGGCGTCGAGAAGTTGGGCGGGAAGTCCGAGCCTGGAAGTGCAGGTGCAGAGAGAAAGATGTTTAGCGGTGAGCCTACATCGAGACCTCCATCAATTTTAAAGAAAGAAGCGGGACTCTCGACTCACATTTGGGAAGAGCAGGGGCAGAGAAGAAATTAAAAGAGGCTCGCCCATTCATGTGAGGGAGTGATAAAGTGAAACGTCACGCGGCTGAGGGAGGCTTCGAGAATGCGAAGTGGAGAAGTCAGTGGTATCCGAGCACAATCTCTACTAAAAGATTGTCTTGTTGAGGCAGAGAGTGTTACATTCGTCTTTTGTAGATTTGCTAAGAACTTCGACTCTTACATTTGTTGAGAGCTTGAAGTGGGTGTCGAGGTACAACTGAACTTCTTGAGAAGCGGACACGGTAATTCTTAGGGACTTTTGTCGGAGAAGGTTTCTTGAATCTTCCTAAGCGTATCCTCCATTTAGAGATAAATTCTCACGGATTGGGTGAGTATTATCTTTGTAGATATTGAAGAACTTCTGTGATGAAGATGATGACTCGGACTCAGAGAATGGTGATGAAGACCTAGGATAAAACTTTTCCCTACTCTTTTTGTATAGGACCAGGCTTGTTTATGTAATATTTAGAATTTGATCGGGAATGTCATTGGTCTTGACTTATACGACTTTTGTATAATCTTTTTGCATAGTAATGGAGATGCGCTTATTTTTGATTTTATCGTCATCTTTCTAAATCATCGTTATGTCGTCATATAAATGTGGATGTACTTATTTTAGTTTTTATCGTGTCATACATTATAATACTATCACCGTACTGCCACTGCGTTATGAGGGTTGATTATTTTAGAAAATCCTCGTAATGGTAGCGTAATTAGTTTTACTCATTTATTCGTATAATCGGCGATTTAATGAATGCAGTCTTTTGAGCTACTTGCCCGATTTTTTCGGAAAACCCCATTTAAAAGGACCTCCTCGGTTAATTGAAGGGATATGATTTTAAATCATAAGCTCCCATTACCAATCCCGAGGTTAGTTGAAAGCTGGCTTGGTCGGCATGGCAACGCCGGTTTGGCGAGGGAATGAGATTAAGACCACTCGATTAATCTTTATTGACAATGTCATTTGTGAGATCTTCTACTTTGAAAAGAGGGAAAATAGTTAAGACTATTTGATTAATCCTAAAATACTTGAGGTCATTTATAAGATGCTTCCTCGCGTGAAGGGGAAATAGATTAAGACTGTTGATTAAAATTGCATTAAGTCGGCGAGAGGAAATAACTTTTTATTTATTCTGACTTATCCCCACAAAATTCTCGAGAGATCACCCTTTGGATATTACAAAAGAGATATTCAGCTAAATACTTCTTGAGATAGTGCATTTTGATTATGATCGATAGATTTTCTGCAGGAGTTCCTCGAGTTTATAAGTGCAGTCCTACGACTCGAGATGATTCGGTAAGGACCTTCCATTGGGATTGAAGCTTATTCACACGATTTTTTGAAGGCCGACTTCTCTATGCAAGCTCTGTTACCAAATCTCCTTCTCACGAATTGCCTCTTAGCACCACTACGATTATAAAACCGGGGAGCGTATTTGTTTATGTTCTTGCGTTCGAATAGTCGCATGATCCTGGCGCTTCATCCAATCCGATAAATTTTCCGGGAAGCCGTCACTCATTCTTGTAGTCTTAAATCCAATCGATCGAGATTCTCACAGCATTAGAAGGCGTATTCGGTAGGACGTAGTATCACATCGATTCTTTACATACCGTTGGCGTCACGATTTTAGGAGATGTTTCTTGATTCCCATAAAGAGGGTTGATTCGTTACCTACTGCACATCGTTGTATTGAGGATAACCTGCGGGGGAGAACCGTGCTCAATTTAATCGAATTGCATTTCTTTGATGACCTTTGAATCCCCAGCGTGGACGTTATCAGCTTGAGAACACAGGGACCACAGCTAGCAGTGATGATATGTAACACTTGCAATTCTTCGATAGCCTCGGATGCTAATGTTCTAAGTGGCGTGCTTGAGCCCATTTGCTAAAATATTCACGGCGTCTTTATATTGATGGATCGCTTGAGGAATTGTCAACGAATCGATGGCGTTGAAAAGGTATGAGACAAATAGCGGAGGCTTGTCTACCGGTGGCGAGGTGCGAGAGGCAGAGGTTGCGTTCTCACGACATCTGTCGCATTTTTACATATTCATTATTCGCTTCCCGAGGGTTGGCTGATAGTACCACGCTCTGCTAATTTTCAAAGATAAGGAATGCCCCCGATATAATTTGCCTTGTCATGTCCTAGGTATTACTTAAATCTGAGAGTTTGACCATTTTTAGGCTGGAGACACAAAAGGTGGACCCAGTGATTGTTTGCTCTGATTCATCACGTATGCGTTGAGACATAACCCATTGGTTGCTACGGGCCTCGTCACTATCTTACAGTAATCGCGGTGACGGTACCGAGCTATCGGACTTCTCAATCGAGGCACCTCTTCAATGCCAGGGTCAGCAAGGCGTGCATGGATAGGATGCTCTCGAACCTCGATATGGACACCCGGAGGAAAATCCTCAAAATAGGTTTTACTGATCGAGAGAGATAATGCGTCTTCGTTTATGACCTGGGTATATGCTCGAACAAGATGTATTCGAATTCCTTAGTTAAGGCCACTGCCTTGGCATGATATTTAGTGAGAGCCTCGCTTTTAACCCCGCAATCTCCTTTAATTTGTTCAATTACCAATTTTGAATCGCCCCGGACCAACAGTCTCCGAATATTGAGGCTTGTCTTGTTGGAGTCAGTGACCATAGCCTCACTACTCGCCTGCATTGTTGGTGGCTTTGAAGATAGCGAAGATGATATTCAAACACTTCGCACCGGGCCCTTGATTAAAATTCTGCCCCGACCCGCATGCGTTTCTTGCTCCGTCACGCATCTGACTACCTTGAGGGAGGCTTGCCCCGCGGTTATCCTCCGCTGAGCGGGGACAACGCTACAGGATCGAGCACGTGTTACATTCTACAATGAAATCGGACAGGACCTTTATGCTAGTTCTCGGGGAGTAATTTATTTAATTTCATTTCAGGAGTTGATAGCCACGTGATCGATCTTTAGTTAGTAGCGGAGTTGGACATGACCCTCTTGATTGGTTGATCGGTTAACACCACAATAGGATGTGATTCAAAATAGGCCTTAAGTTTTACATGGCGTGATGATAATGGCATACCTGAGCTTATGTCAATCAGTAAGATTTATGACTCCTCATTTCCATGTAGGATCACATTGACATAGTAGATAGGTTTTGAGTGTTTTCTTCTATACTAGCGAGGATACTACTCGCCCCTCAAGCCTTGCGAGGAGTACGGTTGTAACTCTTATTCCCTCGAGGTGCAGTAGCGACTTGAGGAATCCCAAATAGTTTGACAATTCTTCAAAGGCACTTTACAGCGCTCTGCGTCCAGCAAAAGGCTCTTTTTAGAAGCGGTCGGATTTTCTAAAAAATGGCAATTTCCGCGCTGATTTGGAGATGAACACCTTTCAATGCTTGAACATCCGTCAACTTTTGGACCTCTTTGTATGAGTAGGGTGCTCAATGGCATCGTCTTATCAGGATTGAGGCTCGATCCCTCGCGCAACATCATAAAGCCGGAAGTAACTTTCCCGAGGTAACCCCGAAGGAACAACTGCGGATTTATCACTTAGAAATGACGACCTCAAACACTTGAGTCTCTTTCAAATTTTCCAATTGGTCGTCGCCTCGCGGTTTTTATGAGCATATAGAGTAGAAGCGTGATAGATCTCCCGTATTTACTCTAATACGCTCCTGAACAGGCGATTCACGTTAGATTTGATAGAGTGGCCTGCGTTTTTCAAACCGAGAGGGCATTACCCTCAGCGATAGAGGCGTACTGGTGATAAAGAGCGGTTTTTCTGATGCGTCACCAAATGCGAAATATCGATGGTACCTGGAGGCATCAAAGGAAATTGAAGTCGTATGTCATTTCGTCGGCCGACGCTTACCATGAGCGAATAATAGTCTTTTGGTACCTTGTTGAGATTGGTAAAAATCGATTGCACATCCTCCGTATGTTGTTTGGTTTTTCACCATAACGCGTTGCTATCATTTCGGAAATTGGAGCTCTCGGATTTCACTTGGCTATCGACTCACCGACTCGCCGTATGGCGAGGTTCTTTTTCACATCGAGGAAGAATTTCCTCTTTTTATGTTTAATAAATTTGAAGGCATCACATGAAGC
Source organism: Lithospermum erythrorhizon (assembly GCA_019722365.1). NCBI lineage: Eukaryota > Viridiplantae > Streptophyta > Magnoliopsida > Boraginales > Boraginaceae > Lithospermum > Lithospermum erythrorhizon. The sequence continues at coordinate 26,942 of JADFUC010001766.1, read as the reverse complement.
GATGAATAAAAGGCTACGCATGCGGGCATATCCACTTTTGGACCACGTGCAAAAGACATCATAAGTATTAGCGAGAGGTTTTTATAAGGTTAACTGCGATGGCGGGGAGGAAGTTTGTGCCTATTTTGAAGGTCTTCGAGTTCTTCCCTTCACTTAAATGGGATTGATTCTGGCTCACCGTGTGGAGCTCCTATAACGTAACTCTCCACTTTCTTTGGGATTATTATCTTCGACCTGTAGATGCTTCGGAAACGAGGAGTGGCGTCACAGTTAACTACATCGAGGGAATGCATTAAGTGACGCCTACGGTATTGAAAATTTGTTGGCATGCCTTCTTTTGGTCTCCGGAAATTTCTCCCACTCCTCCGCTGGTGGGGAACTTCATCTTCAAATGGAGGCGGAGAAGCTACCACGCCACTAGGCGTGTGGCAGTCTTCAGAGTGAGTCCGTTATGCGAAGGATGCAGGATATGGAAACAGCTGGCAAAAGAAACCTTTACGTTCTAACATCTGAGGGCTTTGCCACGGTGACATCAATTCAGCTATCTGATTGAGGTATATAGAATGCCACAGCCAGACCGTCAGTGGGCGTAGATACCGGTTTTAAATGCTTTTCGGGGAATCGAATTCGATCATAAGTTTGTAGATAGAGAATATCGTAGAACTGCAGGTGTCGAAGAGCTAGCGATTCGGGCGCCATGAGAACTTCGCTATGATGGGGCTAATGACGGAGGATCGTAGAGTGGGGAGTTCGGCCAGCGAAGTTCACATGTCAGAAGGAAATTGGTTACCGATACATGGTGGTCATCGAATTCGGCAATGCAACGACCTCGCGCATCTTTCTCCGAGCATTGAGGTGTCGCCTCTCTCTTTATGCCGCCCAAAATTGTGTCAACTCTTCCTGTTATACAAGGAGGATCATCGCGTTCCTTGAGCGTTACTCGGCGGGGAGGCGTCTGCCACTTTGTCTCGGTACGCCATTTCTTCACAAACTCCACCCAGATTGACCCGACTAATCAGCTTTTCGATCTCGACTTCGGCTGACCGACATTCATAAGTGGCCGTGGCCGTGATCCTTGTGATGATTGCGGTATTTTTTCTCGTCCCTCAGATTTAGGAGATTTTATTTTCTTGGCACGGGGTATTCTCTTTATCCTCGATTGTGCATAGATTAACTTGACGGCGCCGCCCAAGGTGTATATGACCGCCTCTTGAAACTGCATTTTGCCCGTACTCTTTTAAGGAGATATTGCTTGTCTTTGAGGCCTCGGCGCGCTTTCTTGCTCGTGCAAATCGCTGCGCCGAACTTTCGTCTGGAAAAAAATATTCATCGAAAGAAGCTTCACATCCTCTGTTTAATGTAATATTAAGATTACAAGTTTGGGCGGCTTCGTTCGGGTATTAGGAGGTTCCCCAGCGCAAGTTTTTCAGCAGAGGGCCATGTGCTATCCATGAAAAAGAATGAGATGCTATAATAACTTTTCATTGGCGTTGGGATGATAGTTGCGGCTTCTTCAAATAAATTGTGAAGCTCCTCAAAGTTTTCCGCTGTTGTTTTGTTGCGACTCCGTGAGGTTCTTTAAATCCTCGTCGCGGCAGCTCATCGAAGCCCATGTTTATCCATGAGCAGTCATTTATATGCTTTGTATGATACGATGGAATCGGATAGCGATTTGGAACCGTTTCAAGCTTTGACTGATAAAGGGAGCACTGCGAGAGACTTAACGTCATCATTTGGCCCAAAGATAGGCGGGAATGAAGTTTAAGGTGATTGCCGGATCTGTGTCGTGAGAAGTTTTTAAACTTGGCTCTGAACCTATAAATGCAGTTTAACCTTGACTTGAAAATGAAACAACGTCACATTGTGATTATTCCTCTCGGGGGTGATGTCTTTAAGAAATGTTAGGAGTTCTAATCACACTGTTTTTGTAACTCAATGATCACTAGCTACTACCATGTTGCTTGGGAACACTCTTCTGATCAGAAGAACCGTAGCGTTTGTCTTTGTGTGTGTCTGGAATCACTTATAAGGGACCTTTCATTCACGCATGATCGGTTTCCACTGTCTCAGCGATCGGTTTCACTTAGGGGACGCTTTTGGGGTTACTCTCGTCCATAACGTCGCCGAGGGCATCTTCTTTATGGGCTTGACTGTTAAATGGAGTGTGGCGATAGTAGGGGACATGGATTTGATTGTCCACTTTGAAGATGTCTCCCCAACCAAACATGTAAGAGTCTACTTATGGAAATATTTATGGAGTCGCTTGTGAAATGAGCTAAGTTGAGCAGGTTCGTAGAACATGCCACTTTCTTGATCCATTTTATCTGAGGGTTTTACCTATAATAAACAAGGTAGAGTGACTTCTATCTTTTACTTTTTAATAATTGTCACATCAAATTTGTCCTTTTTACTTGATTATATCTTTAGACCCTTTAATTCATATAATTGCACGTTGCGTTATTTCCCAGAATGGGGAGTTTGATGGTTTGTACTTACCAGCTGACCCCCGATACACAGCTCTTAATCTCTTTAGTTATTGGGTGTCGGGGTATGAGTAAGCTACAGACGATTAGATTAATAAGGACCTTTAATTCCTTTAAAACAGACATGTGTTTCTTCTCAAGAAACTATTTGCCCAAACTTATAGTCGACTCGCATTCTTTAAATTACCTCTTAGAGTGGAGTATTTTAGTTAGGAATGGCGTGAATGTTGAACATACTTTGTTACATGGCAATAAACATCTACACTTTTACGGAAATATTTGAGTCTCCCAAAATCCATGTATTTAGGTTTCATATATGGACATACGCATTTAAGCGTCATTTAGATACGCTTACATTGGAATATCGATGATTTTATCCACCCATTGCATCGGCTATGCTTCTTGTTTGGTGATTTCGATCAAATTTTATGTCAATCGATAAATATCCTTTTCCTCTTCCCGTCTATCTGGATCCACTTATTTGCTTGACTTCTTAAATTTATTAAGTTTAAGCATTAACCTTATGCGGGCGGTAATTACTCTTGGATAGGTATAAAAAATAATTTCAAAGTTTTTTAAGGTTGGGTGAAGCGGTATCAAATTTTGAATGGAATACAATTTTTCGGGATGGTTTCTCAAAAGACTTGCCCGTAAAAAGTCGAATACGTGGATCGATGCAATTTTACTTAAAAAGCTACATAGGATGAATAGAAAATCTTCCTTTAAAACTGGACTCTTGACCCCAAGCTCTCCGTGATTTTAAAATTATGCTAAAAGCATTGTCATGTAATTGTATCTAATTGTGGTCACAGCCTACTTTAAATATAAAATTAACTAAGCGAAAGAGTTTAAAACATTGGAATTTAACGAATGAGAAATATACATGAACATAGTAAGAATATCTGATTCTCTCTTTCCATCTACAAAATAATCACATCTTCTACATCGCTCATTTGAGGAAAGATCTTCCTCTATGACTTAACATTTATCTTTCTTGTCAAAGAAGAAATTTTGGCATCGGCTTATTGGACGCACCCAATTGGATTGAAAATGGGGATCTAAATACTAAATTTTATAAATGCTTTTGAAAAAGAGTGAGAACTAACCATATTTTGAATTATTAGATTCTAACAATAATCTACTTGCGATGTCGCAGTATTAATGATCATTGCCGTGATTTATATTAGATTATTTAATCCTTATTTCACTTGCCCGACATAAATCCACGATCTTAATTTCACTTCTTTAAATACAATAGCCGAGCTGCCGACTGGCACAGTAGTTTTTAAGTCGACCTTTTCTACTTTGAATTGGAAATCCCGATTGCTTTATTTCAAATAGATCTAATAAATCTAGAAGGGCCCCGGTCGGTTAAATGCCTTGTTTTCAAGATAATGGGACCATTCTTAAATGATGTTTCTTTAACAACTTTGGACTTTTTAAATAAAGGGGAGCTTTCTTTGAACATTTAATAATACATTTCCTTTAATTCCTAAAACATCTAATCGCTCACGTATAGCGATTCTGCATCCAATTGGTGTATGCAATATAATTTATAAAGTGGATCTAAAATGCTAGTTAATCGGCTTAAGCCTTTTCTTTCTCAACTTTTATCTAACTATCAAAATGGTTTTTGTCGAGAGACGTTGATAAAAGAAAATATTATTTAGCTGAAATTAACTAATTTTATTCGAACCTCTAAATCAAAAAACATGATCTTGGTGCTGTAATTGATCACGAGTTAGGCTTTGTTGAATCTCTGACTTTTCTTGTTACCTCTTTAAAATAATTAAATTTTCCACTGCGTCTTGGATCGATATCATTACAAAGTGTGTCTGGCTGTTCAATATTGATTATAATAAATGGAAATGTCAACTTTCCCGTTCCTTTCTTCCTTGTGGTCTTGAGTGAGGAGATCATTTCTCCCAATCCCTCTTTCTTTATATATGCAGAGGCTTTTTTAATACTTTGTTAGCGAGGTGACATAATAACACGCTTCTTAAGGGATTCGTATCTCTTTATGACAGTCCTCGACTAGATGATAGGTATTTCTTTTTGCAAATGGATAAAATCAAGTCCCTTTACATTTAGTTCCACTAATGAGCCATTGAAGCTAGCAGTGACTCACAGGACAAATTAATTAACTTTCAAAAATCAAATTTTTTTCGATCCGGCTCTTTCAACGATAAAGGAACAAATACGCCTTTCTTTCTACTTTTAAAAGCTGAATGGATATATACCTACATAAAATTACTACCCATAAATCTCCAAAATTTTCAAATACTACATAAAATTAATTTACTAATTCAATCACGAGTGGAAAACTTTTTAAAGCCAGTTGGTAAGTTTGCTAATTAAATCGATTTTAATTGGCATTTTAGTTTACCAATGTTTATTTACAAATTCTCTTTAAACATTATTCATAAACTTAATCAAATTATCTAATTTTTTGGAATATCTCGACTCATTCCGAAACTTTATTGGGTTAATTGAGATTTTCTAAGTTTTCCTTTACACGAGTGCATTAAAAGCTGTATAATTTAAAAAGACAACTTTGAAATCAAGTTGGACATTAATCACGAATCAACTTCAGTTTCACATATTGTATTGAGAGTCTAAATACTTTCCTCGTACTTCTATCTTGATTCTCTCTGACTTGACTTGATGCTTGTGGAGTGCGGAAGGTCTTAGAGGGTTTTGAACAAGCTATGACACTTGTCTTTACTCTTGTGTTCTATGGAAACAAACTCCTTTGATATGAGTTGGAAGCCACCTGATAAAATTACAAACCTCACTATACATTCTATCTATAACTATATTTTCCTTGCGCTAAAAATATATTCTTAATTATTGTTACGCGTGGATAAAATGGATTAATATGTAATATTTAACATACATAATATAAGGTATTTATATGTTAGCTCACTAATATATTTATGAATAGCTATTTATTTCAAATAAATAAATTGTAAATATTTAAATAGTAAGGTATTTTTTTAAATTAGAATAAACATAAATTTTTCTTCTTCTATTTGTATGAAAATTTTAACAAATATGGAGCATTTATTTAGATTCAAACCACAAAAATAGATATAGTATAATGTGTGGATTTCATTTTATAGTTTTGAAGGCGATATATAATGGGATCGATAATAGAGATGACAAGTATCATTTTTTTAAGTATTTTAATATAGTTTTTTAGAATTCTGAGAATTATACTCCAAAAATTTAAAATACATATAAGCAAGAGATTTTCATTCTTTATAATTTTTTGAATTGTAAAACTGTTATATATAACTTAAAGTATACAACTTAAGTTTTTAATAGTTTAAGTAATAGGTAGAATGTTATATAGAATACATTCATAATTTGTTAGAATCGAAGGTGATTAATCATAATTCACGATAATACATACTAACTTCTCATTTAACCGTATCTTTGTTTATGTATTTTATCTTTTTTGTAATATGATAATATCCAACTTTCTTTGCAAGAATCATTGAGACTAATATTCATTGATACTTATTTAAATTTTATAGAATTTAATATATATATATATATATATATATATATATAATCAGATTACATTAATCTTTGTAAAGTATTATTTTAAATTTTATATAATTAAATCTCTCTCTCTACCTGCCTACCTACTACTACTACCTACATATATATATATATATATATATATAATCATCCCTATTAATCTTTGTCAACTATTTTAAATTTTATAGAATTAAATCTCTACCTACATATATATATATATATATATATATATATATATATATATAACTATATATATATATGTATATATATATATATATATGTTTAATCATCTAATAATCTTTGTCAACTATTTTAAATTTTGGCCAGAATTAAATCTACATATATATCGTGAAGTGATAAAAATACGAGTTTGAAAGATATAAGCTAGTATTGAGGATTTTTATATATGCTTTCAATGGGATGATAAATATAATATAGTTGTGTGTATGGTATCTTCTTTTTGTTAATATACACAAAGCCCTCTTTAATCTCGAGTTATAAATCATATGAAGAATATCAATTTTAATTCAAGTTACATTTATCTGTATCCAAAAATATCAATAATATTTTTCAATTTTCAAAGAGACTCGATATCTTTTGATACATTATTATAATCAGATAATCAACATATCAAATTATATGCTTAATAGTAAAAAATAAATATTATATAGAAAAATAATCAATCAAAAAACTACTTATAACAATTAGTAGTTGTGTACCTTTAGATTCATTACAAATCTTGAAGCTCTCTTATACATAATTCTTTTTTATATAAATATGCTTGTATTATAAAGGGAACTGATTAAAAAGGAAGACATATAATATGCTATAGAAAAATATATTTTTATGTGATACGTGTTCGAAAAAATAAAAAGACAAATGCGTCTTCATTAGAAGATGAATTGCTTATTCATAGAAACTTGACTCTTATCTGATTGTCATTTATAATAAAAATGAGGGGTTTATTGGGTTTTGTAGGTATTGGTGAGGAGAAGAGAACTCTTGTGGTGTGATCGACAAATGTGAGAGAAATTGGTTTCTTTTTTTAAGAGCCGCATGTGACTTCTTAGCTAATTGTATATATTTATACAACTTCTTTCTTTAGAATGCATTAATTAATTTTAATCATAAAAAATGATGTAGTAAGAGATTGTAACTCTTTACCATTGCTCAATTGTCTTGAACTATAATTTTAATGTATTTATTATCTTATTTCTATTTTACCAAATGCATAGATTTTTTTATTGATATAATTTTTTTAAATCAATTACTATGGAATACTAAAGGAAGTATTGTAACTTGATCACTATAAATTGTCTATAATTTTAATGAGTGTTTATTATCGTGATATATGAAATAAATTAATTTGTTTACTTATTTTATTTTAAGATCAATTATTATAAAATACTAAGTATTATTGTAACTCAATCACTATAAATTATCTTATAATATAATTTTAATATATTTTATTATTTTCTTTGTGAAATGCATTAATTTGTTTACTTGTTTTATTTTAAACATCAATTGTATTTATTTCAATAATAATATTTTTTAGATTATTTAATAATAATATTGACGATGATAATAATATAAAATTTTATCTATAGTGATTCAAATGCTTAATTACAAGTTAGATATTAATTTGGACATGAGCCTTATTTAACAATTATCCAATGACAAAGAATTAAAATAAATTATAAAATTAATAATTAGATTTATTACATTGAATTAGAATAAAAATATTATGCCCATTATTCATTCGTATTAAATTAACTTTTGATTTTGGGAGACTAAAACATGACGATTGATCATTCCACATATAACTTTAAAAGTTTAAAGTATATGATAAATAAATTTGATAGTGATTTATGATCTTTGGTATTAATGTTTTTATAATCTTTGGTATTAATATAATAATGACTATTCAATTCATGACAATATTTTCATTACATAACAATGATAATGTTAAGAGCCAAATAAATTATGCAATAAAGGAATAATTCAATCTGATATTTACTTTATTCTGATGTTACATATTTCTAATTTCATTAAATTGTCAATACAAATTATTTTAGATTTGTGTATTTAGTCATGTATATATATTGATTAATAAAATGTGTAAGCTACGTAATAGTCGTATAACTCAAGATAGCGATAATTTGTCTTAAAATTTGATAAGCTATTATTCTGAAGTGAAAAAATGCTTATCAATTTATTATTTATTTAAATATAATTGAAGTTTGATAATCATTACATTTTGTTATTAGCTTTATTCGAGGGTAATTTGAGTGCTTATAAAAATGGGAAGAAGCAGATTCATCATCTTTTATAAGGTATGGATTAGGCTTCACTTGCTTATTCAGTACCGTCATGTATCGTCCATTACGAAGCTTTGTTGTTGGAAAGATATTTGAAACTTTCAATTTAGCTAAAAATTAATTCATTTTTTTTTATGTGGAAACTCTCTTAAATAGATTACCTACTAGAGTAAATATTTCTACAAAAACAAAAAAGTTGTTGACATATATTAATCGTTTATTGTGACGAGATCGAAGAGTTGATTGGCCAATTTCTTCCGTTAACGCCTACTGATTTCACATGTGGAATGATTTTTCACTTCTTTTCGCTTCATTCGCTTTTCCTCGAAATATTTTTTGATTATCCTTGTTCTGAAAGAAATGGAAACCATTTAAGTCTCAATTTTTCCATACTATTCTATTGATTTGCAACTTTTGGTGTCTTTGGTTATATCGGAATGACATAATCTTCAATCAAGCTTCCTTTAAGCTGCAACAATTCTTGTCTATACGAAATGCTCTTTTGCACAAATGGAGAAAAGTCATTAGGCCTCTTACTTCAGTTTCACAAATCCCCAATAACTTTACTTTAACAAATACAACCTATATTCAGTTACAAAAATTGAACCTGAACACATCGATACTGGTTTATACAATATACTTTAACATACATTTCATCCTTCTTATCGTATCTCTATCCACTTTCTATCAAATACAAACACAACCTTACTTCATCACATTTTCACCTGTCCAAAACTATACCTGTAAATCATAACAATAACTTAAGACAATCAAACATCTTAGAAGCTATTATATTCTCACTTCTCATCCTGAACACCTCTACTGCACAACCCTATTCTATGTATCTCAGTCTTTGATGGTTTTATCTCACAGATGCTCGCTAGGCAAATGTCATGACTCCTATACGCTTCAGCTTGATCTCAGTTTTTGCTTTCAGAATTCAGTTGAAGACGAAATTTATATCTCAAGCCAACTACTTTTACAGGCTATCAAGATATGAGTGCTAGATTTCTACCATTTCAGTCGGATTTCGTACCCCACGGAACTTTTGTTACCAATTAAAAGTTGATCGTTAGGTGGATCGGATTTATTTTTTTTGTCTTATATGTCAATTAGAACATGATATTTCTAGTTTACGCTATCAAGATATCACTTATTAATTAATGCAATGGCTTATTAAAAAAAAATTGTATTAGATTCGGGAAGGTTAGTGACTAGGTTGAAACTATTACTACTTAATTCATCAAGCTTCAAGATTAATCCATAGATTCACCCCTTTTTTCTCACTCCCAATTCCTCCAAACTCCCCCCAGTTTTCCAACTCAACGCTACTACATTATCACCCAAAACCCAACCCGATGCTAATTAGGGTCTCCAAGGAGAAGTTGAGAATTGGACTTGACTTCTTCTTGGAAACGGTTGGGATGGAGAGATGGGTGCGCATTAGAAATGCTTCTTGTTTGCGGCTTGGATCCGCGGTCTCATTTTCTGTCTCCATGCATGTCAACTTCTTGATATTATGACAAGTGTCTAATTTAATATAGAATTTTCTCAAAAATAGGTCATCCACTACATCAACTATTTATAATATTTTAACACATGTATTTATGACATGAATTGTGTACAGGTGATCTCATGCCTCTTGTTTGATGTTCAGTATGGAAGACAGAGTTGTTGCAAGATACAGAGTCTTGAAACTTTTGGAGTCCAAAGGGATCGTAAAGAAAAAACCACGGTTTCTAAGTGTACTTAGTTTGTCTGAAAGTGCATTCTTAGAGAAATACATATCAAAGTTTCCTACTCATGTGGAAGATTTGTCATTTCAATATAAAGGGCATCTCTTAGATTCCTCATCCAACTAGTTCACAACATTTGAAGGAGTCTCATGTTTCTCGTGCTTTGGTTTTGTTGCTAATGCATAAATTTCTGATGTCTCCATGAAACGGTTAGTATCGACCTGCAAGGAAAAGATTAAGCTGACCTGGATTGGACTCATCATTGTTTTGATTGCGACTTTAGTAGCCTAATTGATTTGATAGTAGGCTGAAGTTGTTTGAATTTACTGTTCATGGTAAAGGTAAAGTGTTGAAAAGTTAAACATACACACATTTCATTGATTACTCAGCCTTTGCTTATTTCAATATTCTTGTGTGGTAATAATATCTATAGTGCATGGCACTGTCTCAGTATGTTAAGAGAACCACAATCACCATAGACACAGAAAAGAGTAATGGTGGAAGTTATTGGAATAAGGTCATATGATATGAATGGTAATAGTTAGAATTAGTCTGAAAATTTACATGAACAAAACGTTGAAAGTAATAATTTGGTGTCAAAAGTGCATATGAAACTCATTAAGTAAGCTTAACAAATGCTAACATAGCAAAATAATTTGATGGAATTTGTATTTTGCGAAGGGAACCAATGATAAATGGACATAGTTATATATATGAATCTGTAATCATAAGCTTCTTCTTTTCATGCCTTATTGAATAGACAAAGTTATGATGCATGGATTCTCAAAACACAATTTCCAGGAGTAATGATTTTGAAGTACATATATCAGGATTGTACTTAGATTCTTATTAAACTTATAATTATTTTTTTGAAGTACATATATCAGGATTGTACTTAGATTGTTATTAAACTTATAATTATTTTACTACCACATTATTGTTTCCTGTATTGGGTTGGTTTCATCTTCTTCTTGCAGCAGTTTCTCTCTGTGCATTGAAGTAGACTGCAGCCACAGGTAATCCTAAGCCATTTTCTTCAGCAAACCTCCTGGTATTGAAACAGTCCCTGGAAGAAGGTGACTTCACTGTCTGCCTTCCTCTATGCTGCTTGTAAAGAATGAATATGTAGCGATGGATTCCAATCACAGGCTTAGGCGTCTCATAACTCACGACCTCCTTCCCGAACGAGACTTCCGTGGTGCCTGGAATGTCAGTAACCAACCTACAGCAGCGGGAATAGGACAACCATATGTTAATGTATAAATAGTCTCATCATTTGTTACACTATGAACACTTCCTACACTTATCGTGAGTCCGTAGATAATATTATCACTTGTTTGGTCAATTCGTAAACATCCTTCTTGTTATCGCAGGGTAAGGGTGCATATAGAAGTTTTGGAACATGTATAAATGCATAAATAAAATCTAGGTGTTAGATTTAAGTGCTTAAAGATGGTATTGTATTGGACTTACCAGTGAAGATGTTCCCTCAAGTATGGATCACTAGGGCCAGGGACATCTGGATCCGTCATTATCTACCAAAATAGGCCATGAGGCCAAAATATATGTAAACGAATTAATAAGCACGATTATTTGATGGAGACCAAAATTACTACTAGTACTTGAAATTCTAATAATAATGGTAAAAATAAGCATGGTTTATTTATTTGTTTCAAATAATAATGGGGAAAATGTTATGGGCGCTGATTTCTCTTAAAAATGTTGACTATGCTCCACTTTTCAAATTTTCAATAATTTCAAAATACATTGATTTTCCCTTTAATTATTAAAGTTACTAGTTTAGTGGGGATGTTTCATGTTTCTTTTGTGAAGATGTTATATGTGTTGTTTTTGGATATGTTGGTGACATCAAAAGTGACAATATTGTTATTTTCGAAAAATGTTTACCATTTGCAAACACAAATCTGGTGTTTTGTTAGATGGTGCCAAAAAAAGACATATATGGGAAAACTGTCTTTTTTGAAATGGATCCATTCGTTGCTTTTCAAATTAACTTATCTTTGGGTAAATACGAGATGATGTAATGAACGCTAAGCTGATCTCTTCTGATCATGGCCCTAACTGCTCAATTTGCGTCAGTCACCGTTTATGGGTATGGAAAGTGTCCTTAACAATTATTGAAGTGTCAAAATCGACTTCGATATTATAGTTAACTTACAAGTGTGTAAGCAACCCTCATGTCTTCACCACTATACACAGGGGTTGAAATAATTGAGGATAAGCTCATGCCCATTATCAAAAACTCTTTTGTTAAGTCATCCATTTTTGACACTTGGATTGAAATAATCCAAAACCTCCCCTATTACTCTTCCGACAGAAAGTGGTTCCATTAATTTGGAGAAAACAAAATATAATAATAATAATTTTATTGATAAATAAACTTATATATGAGCTCTACAAGTACTCTATCAATATTAGTAGTATGTACTATATTGTGTGTTCTTGTATGCAATGTTAACAAAGATATTTATAATGGTGAATGGCACATGTAATTGTTTGAGGAACCTCATTGACAACTTTTATAGATATAACTAGAAAGCTTTGCAGCTGTCCGGTAGATGTGTAACGATTCCAAAAAACATTTTAAAATGCCAAATAAAAAATTAGTATTGTTGTTTTATTTGTCGACAATCCACATTCAAGCAAATATATAGCAAAATCATTCATGCATATGCTTACTTTTAGAATGCTTGCGAATCGGATGGTCTAAAAGGGTGTTTGGTAGAAAGCACATTGTTTCCATATAAGGTATCGGCTCATTTAGTGGACTTACCAGTAATGTTTTGTTCTTAAAAATATTCTCATGGAAACTTTATCGATAGTACCGATAGTCGATGACATTTAATCAGCCTGAAAATTAAAATTCTATTCTTATTAAAGACAAAATATTTACTCTATTTTATTTGTAGTGTTTACTATAACCGTCTTTATGTAGTTAAGAATTGATGTATTTGTAATTTGAAAATACTATTTAATCGTTACTACGTAGTTGTACTTTTCAACGCTAATTTACAAAAAAGAAAAAAAATGTCCTCATTACTCATGAGCGTGAATGGTTATGGTGCATAAACCAAAATTATTGTGCACAGTGGAGTATCAAGTAATTCGCCACTCTTATATCAAAATCTTGATTCCACCGCCACTGATTGTGCATGGTACATAAGCTAAAATTCTTGTGCATGGTACACATCAGTGCTAATTGATAAAATGGTCCTAGATAGTAGGCACGAATTGCTGACTTTGGTCTGATAATTGTTAGCGTGTAACTTGGAATTCGATAGTGACATAATCGTATCACTATCAGGGGACCATTTTGAAAATTAACTCGTACACATTTCTTATGGTTAGTGTACATACATGTTACTCAATTCTTGTTTGCATATCACTCAGGACTGGTGCACATATTATTCGATCTAACATTACTCAAGATTAATGTAAATGTTATTTAACAATGTAATATTATTGACGGCCAACATAAATATTACTCATCATCAATACAAATATTACTCATAAATGTCTATGCACCGTGCATAATCTCGACTTATGCACCATAACTCATGCCTTCATGAGCCATGTAGAGTGTTATTGTACTATCGTTTAGATGTGTTCTCCATTTCTTTACACTTTTAATGTGGGAGAAATCGTTCCTCATGATATGCATATTTGATACTCCGTATTACTTAAAAGCAAAAAAATCTTCTTCTTCGTTTTTATTCGAACAATATACTTTGTTTCAAAATCTTAACTCAAAGCGGAAAAAATAATTATGTCGGAATTATATCGAGGTAATGGCAGTGATTTGAAAATCTTGTACAAAAGAGCGATTACGTAAAATAATTATGGAACCCGGGATGTACAAAACGGAAATAGATACTCTCTATATGATAGGGAAATTTTGCAAAAATCTGCAAATCAATGATGTATTCTTTCTGTACATAAAATCTTTTTATTAACGAAATATACTTTCATGTAAAGCTAATTTACCCCATATTAAAAATCAATCAAATACCTCACTTCTTCATCTTGATTTCATTCTTATTCCTTTTCTCTTTTTTTTTTCTCTTTCTCACTCACCCATTTACATTCTTCTTCCCAGAGATTCATTTGTCTTTTTCTTTATAATACGTTATAATATGTTATAATCACGTTATAATCGTGGTATGTCAAGTAACTTTGATTATACTTTGTCTCGATCAATTTTAATGGCCAATGGAAGAAGAATGAGAAAATATACGGAGATATGATACATTAAGAACAAAGTACATCAGCGTGCACTTTCTTGAGTTATAACATATAGTTCAAAAATAACCATCGAGAATGTTACATCGTTAGTTTATAAAATCAAAAAGCATAAGCGGAGTGATCTTTCAACTCTTGTCAAGATTGCAACCTCATGGCGTGGTTGTCGACGGGTTATATACCACTTGATGAGGTCACAACAAGCTTCATACATAATCCCCAAACCTCTCGTCATGAAGCTTGTGCACATCCTCTTGCATTGTCAAACATTGAATGAACTTGCAAGCATACACTCCACAATCGAATCCATTGGTTTGTTGTGGGACATCGACCATCTTAACTTGAAAGGGCTGATCTGGATCACAAATCGAATTGGAACTCTAGTTATCAACTATTCTTAAAATAATATTTTTAAAATTATAAAACTGACATTATGAAATTAGTTATACCTAATTATATTAAGTTATACTGTGTTATAACATATGATAATGTGTTATATTGAGGTTATAACATATTATAATGTGTTATCTTTGAGGTTATAACATATTATAATGTCTTATACTAAAGAGATTTTAACCAGATTCATAAATAAAATCAGAAGCCCCATGAAACTAAAAGATTCAAACTTTTGTCAAATAAAACACAAATATCACAAATAACAACATCAAAACCCACGAAAAACTATAAAGATTCAAACTTTTGTGAAATAAAACACACATAACAACATCAAAACCCGAAATAACACACAAGCAAAATACGAAGTATTTGAAGTAATTATGAAATAATACCGCAATAGAGAAATAATACGAAATTAGCTAGAGATTTTAGAATAACTTACGTATTTGAAGTCTCTAGGCTTTGGAGTTAATAACCTTAATTTTAGAGAGAAAATGTTAGGTGGGAGAATATAGAGGGAGGGTAATGAGATGTAGAAATGGGTGGGGAGTGGAATATAATTATTAAAGTTATATAGGGGAAAGTATGGAAGGGGTAAATTAGTCATTTCATAGCCAATTTGTGGTATTTTATTAATAAAAAAGATTTTATGTGTTTAGGCAAATAATAGGGTTGACTTGTGATATTCTTCAAATTTCCCACATGTGATACTTCATTTTTAAAAGATTGTCATATTTTAAATTTTAATAGTTACTTTTTTTAATTTAAACTCAAATAACTTTTAATGCGTTATATATTTGTTTGAGAAATATATATCAACATGAACTATTTCCAACATACTTTACTATTAACTTGATAATTTTGATTCAAAATTAAAGTTTTTGATGTCAAACAAGATTGTAAAATTTGTTAATCTTTGACCATGAAAAGACAAACTCGATAATCTTTTAGGGATAGAGGTAGTGATACATACAAGAGATAAAATACGCCTTCCATTTTTAATAGTCATCATCCCATAGTTTTAGAGCATGTGGATCAGCTCCCCTAAAATTTTCTTTAAAATACACTCGAAATCATCATTTTTCTTATTTTAGGGGTTAACTTTTTATGTATGTAATTTAACAAGTTCCTCATAATTCACCCAAAATATAAAAAATGTATATTTCAAGATTTTCATTAATGTAAGAAAATGTCAAGTATGAGAAAAATATTATAGGGTGTGGTATAAATTTGAAGTGTGTGCAAATTTTTTTAGGAGCCCGAGTTATTTTAGATGAGCTAAGAAAATATCATTTTATTCATTTTTAGTTTTTTTTATCTCCTATTATGGTTTTTGGAAGAACTGATGCACAAGCTCTTACACATTAATTAAGAAATAAAAAAGTTTAACATATATATAATCCTTTAGTAATGATGAATACATCAAATGATTGTATTGATCCGATCAATTATCAGCAGAATGATTTTAAAATATAATGTTGAAGTAATGAAATTTTGTATCGATAATGATAAAGATGAGTTAAGAATATTAACGGAATTGATTAAATACAATAAATAATGTGGGCTTCCAATGTTATTTAACTAGAATATCATTAACATATATAAAAGTTCGAATAAGGGTTGTGTTTTTTTACTTTTCACATTATTAATTATTACATTATTCTACTCTCTAAAAATCTAAAAGTTAGGCAAAATTATTATCTTTGTAATTAATAATTACGTAATAACCCGTTACGAAGTTAATTTAGATAATAATATTAATTCGTATAATTTATTTGAGCAGTACATTTAGGATTTAGTAGTAGTAGGTAGGCGTAATTAGAAATAAGTTACATCTCGTTAAGTAGGTTGTTAAGCTCGATTAGTTTAATGAGCTGTAAAACTCCATGTGTGACTTTCTAAACTTAAGGGCTAAGTCTTCTATTTAAATCCCATGACAACACGCACAAAACAAAACACAATCTTCCACTTAACTGTGAGCCGACGAGAGACCTACAAACCCCAAACAAGAAAATTTTCCTCCATTTCATCACTTTCATTGATTGTTAACATCCTGAGTTGGTTAGCTTTCCGTCATCTTTCCCTCTAATTTGAGTATGAAGTTGGAGTTTAAGTTGATTTTAAATGTTTGACTTTTGTTCACTTTTGGTATAATTGAATTTAATTGTATTTCTAAGTTTGTTATGGGTAGTATGATGAATATAAGTAGTTAATTCATGAATTAAGATGTTGTTTGAGGATTATGGTGATAGGTTGACTTTTTCTACGTTAGTTGACTTTTTGATATTTGACTTTTTGTAAGACTTTAAATGTGTAGAGTTAATTTGAGACATATTGTAGTTGTTGTAAGGTTAGAATTGTGATTTATAATCGATTAGAGGGGGTTAGGTTGAGAAAGTGTGATTGGTAAGTTGAGTAGTAATTGAGATTTTGGAGTATATGTTGTTATTTATGGACTTGAGGGTTAAATAAGATGACTTATAAGTTGATTTGAAATGTTAAAGTGATAAGGTGGAAATTTTAGGGGGGCGGGGGCGATTGGGTTGTGTCCAACGGGGTTGTTATTTCGTTGTCTTATTAAATGGGTTTTAGACCTTAGTTTAGCAATCGTTCCACTTATAGTTGGTAATGTATCTTCTAAACATAAGTATAATAGTAGAGTTTGATTGTACTTTCCGAGATTGTTTTGTTAGGTGTTGATCGTGGGAAGGGGCATTCTGGTGATTGTGATTTCGAGGATTTTGTGGTAGCTAGTAGAGTGAGTATTTATCTCCACCGAGGTCAGCTACCGATGCACCGTGCTTACTTTTAAATTGTGTGAAAGCATGTCATTGTGGGTATGATTATGTGAGAGAATAGTATACATGTCATTGTTGTATGATTATGTGATTCATGCATTGTGAGCCATGATATGATTATGTGATTGTATTTACGTAGGCGTTGAAGATTTTCTTAAGGTAGTAATAGTTTGAAGACTCTCAACTACGTTCTTTGTGTTGTGGCCTTGTCGGCATTTACTGCATTGTTAAAGTGGCCTTGTCGGCATACGTATTTATGTGGCCTTTAGAGGTTGATTGATTTTGATTGTGAGGCGTTTAGTGCTTTATTATTGTTTGGGAATAGAGTAGTTAGTTGTTGGGAGGTGTTGATTGGAGTTATACGTGACCTTGAGGTGACTTGAGTATTAGGATATGACCACATGGTTAGGATGATTAGGGGTTAGGTGACTCTCTGTTGAATAATGGTATTCGAATTCAAGCTGTTACGAAGATAAAAATTGTTTAATCGAACTAATCCAGTTTTCAAGTGAAGGCATGTATTCGGGTTTGTTCACTTGTATGTTGAACGCTTAAAATGTTGATCGGGATGTTCGGAGGCTGTGGATGAGTCTATCAAACCTGAAGCCTTTGAGGAGCTCGTGTTCTTTATTGTTTTATAGGCGTTTGTAAAGGAAGCTACACACTTTAGCATTTTGTCGTTTTAAATATGTGAGTATTGACTTTTGCCATTTTAATATGATTGTGTTTAAAATCGAAGGTCCGTAGTTTCTAATCTTAAGTATAGATTGATTCATGGTTAAGTCTCGTACAAATGACTGTGTGTCATTTTGTTTCGAGAATTGGCTTGAAACGATCTTTATTTTAGAATTGAAACTTCGAACCATGAGACTATCGAGGGGTTCTGGTCCCGATGATCGAACCTCATCAGAACCCACAGTCTTGATAGAGTTTGATGATCGAGACCACGACCTCTCGATAAGTCTATACAGGCTTATGACCGTTGCTCTGATCCATCGAGGGCTCATCGAGGCCCACGTCCCAGATAGTCACGATGCGAGAACAACTTTCAGCCTTAAAATTTTGTGCACTATATAAAGCCTCTTCTTTTTAAAACAAAAACAACTTTTGCAAATCTTTTTGACCTAATTTCTGAGCATTCAATTCATTGCAAATCAAAAGGCAAAAGTCATAACTCCTACATTTAATTCGTCATTATCTTTTTGTAGAGTTTCTAGTTGTGTGAAAATTACATTTCTAAATCTTTATTGTGTTAATTGAAATCCTTATTATTAAAGGGAAACATAGGGTTGCTATTCTAGGTTAGTGGTAAGTGAAATCCACAAGTGTGTTCTTGGGTTTCCCCTAATCTGGGTTGATTAGGAGTTGAAATCTTAGCGGGTAGCTTGAATTAAACAGTTGGAGGCTAGGTGTTTGATAATAGTCTTGAGAGAGATTTAGCATTGTAATCAAACATTTCTTCAGAGCTAGTTATCTTTGCCAAAATCCAGGTTGGAAGCGTGATCGGCGATAGAGAGGCGGCTTCGTTAAAATCGATGTGTATCGTATTTCTTTTTTTACTCTTTACTTTCAAGTATTCTTAATTTTATTGTAATCAATTTGATTATTTATATTATTGACTAATCATTCGAGCTTGGGTAGTTGAAATTACATCACATTAATTACATATTCGCTTGTTCATTAATTGCGCATTATTAAATTTAAACTCGAAAAAATGACGGTATTCTTGAAAAATTGAACTCAAACAAAATCTTAAGAAGGTTGAGTTAGAAAGCGTATAGAACTCAAAGAAATCACTCGGCCCCATATTCCTTGAGAACAAACAAGTTAGATAAGAATTCTTTGGCTCAGATTATCCAACCAACAAAAGAGGATTAGGCTATTCAAATGATAACTCCTATCACTTTAATGTTGCTTGATAATCGGTATCGAAGTTTGTAAGACAGCGTTTCTTTACTTATTGAAAAGGGAATCGCGTGTCTTAAGATGCCTAGTTCAAAGGTTAGTGAGAATGGGCACCTTATGTCCCAAGTCATAAGACCTAAATGGATTGTGAGAGAAAATCCATCTTTTACTTACTAACCCCAAAGGACCCAAATCACATTGGGTACCTCGAATGAAAAGGCCGACTTTGTGTTGTAGGAGGCAGCTCGTCATGAAGGAAAACATTTGGATGGTGGATGGCGGAAGCTCAAGGCATATGACGGGAGATGCCTCACTCTTCTTAAAGCTTGGTAACAAGGCGATAGGAAATGTGAAGTTTGCTAACAACGAGCCGCCAAATAGGTAAGCGGTGTATTGTGGTAAAAGGTTGTTTTAAGATTAAAAATACTTTACTTGTTGATGGCGTAAAGTTTAATTTGCTAAGTGTGAGTCAATTATGTGAAAATGATTATGAGGTTAAATTTTCCAAACATAAGTGTGTTATTTCAAATGCTTCATCTTCATTTGTTGTGCATGGCTATCGTTCGAATAATGTGTATTATGTTAATTTTGACTTGGTTGAAGCTAGTAATATTTGCATGAATGTGGTTACCGTGATGATGTGAGTTTATGGCCTCGGCGTTTGGAATTAAGTACTAGCATTGAAATGTTATCTAAATTGCATAAGCACTCACATGTAAGGTCTACCCTAATCACCACATATAAAAGGTTAGAAAGCTTTGTGATGCATGTCAACTTGTTAAAACTAAGCAAATCTTCGTTTAAACCTATAAATCTAGTTTAGATCAAACCATGTGCTTGATTTGTTACATATAGATTTCAACTTTGGTGAAATGGATGTTTGAGTTTGGGTGGATCGAAATATGTATTTGTTATTGTGGACGATTACTCAAGGTTTACTTGGGAAATTGGCCTTGCTAATAAGTGATGCTTTTAAAGAGTTTGCTAAGTTGTGTGTAGGGAAGCTCATGGACAGAAAGGGATTTAAAATCAAAGCTATAAGAGTGATCATGGAGGTGAGTTGAAAATGAGGAGTTCGAGGAGTTTTGTGGGGAGTATGGGATCCAACATAACTTTTCGGCACCAAGAACACCTCAACAAAATGGAGTTGTGGAGCGAAAGAATAGGACCATTCAAGAAATGAGCCGTACCATGTTGAATGAGCACAATTTGCCAAAATACTTTTGGGGACATGCCGTGGACACCGCATGTTACACTATCAACCGGGTATTCCTTAGACCTATTCTTGACAAAACTCCTTACGAGCTTTGGTATGGTAAGATCCCTCGTATTGATTATTTTAAAGTCTTTGGATGTAAATGCTATATCATAACACATAAAGAATGAATTGGGAAAAGTCGATGCTAAATCTAATACAAGGGGGCAATCTTTTTCTTATTCTAAAACTAGTAAAGCATATATCATCTATAATAAGAAGAAGAATCAATGGTACAAGAATATTCATGTGCTTTGATGAATCTAATCCGTTTGTTGAGAAAGTTGTATTAGATGAGGATGATTCATTAGGTGGCAATGTGGATGAGAATTCTCAAAGATGTGATGAGCCTCAAAACCAAGTATCAAATGAGGAAGCATCAACTATGGGGGAGAAAACAAATAATCATCGAGAACCGCAAGATGTGGATGATTATCTCCATGGGCGAACACATGAAGATCTACCTAGAGAGTAGTCAAGAATCATCGGATCTCGTTCTAGGTGATATCTACCGAAGGGGTAGTAACTTTTCGATCTCATAAATAATATTTTGTCTTCATAGTGCTTATGTATACCATTGTAGTACCTCTTAATATTAAACAAGCTCTAGAGAGTCGGATTGGATTTTTCTATGCAAAAGAACTTGAACAATTTGAAATAATACAAAGTTTGGCATAGTTGAAAACCTTGTGATAAAACCATTATTGGAACAAAAATGGGTTTCGAGGAAATAAACTTGATGAAACCGGTGTTGTTTTGGTAAATAAAAAAGTCGTCTTGTTGTTTCAAGGGTTATAATCAGTCGAAGGAGTTGACTTTGATGAAACTTTGCTCCGGTGGCTAGGTTGAATCATTCGTATTGATACAGCCTTATTAGTCACATGGATTTCAAACTCATGAAATGGATGTCAAAAGCGCTTTTCTAAATGGTTTTTTGGATGAGGAAGTTTTTGTAAAACAACCACCGGGTTTTGAAGATCCTAATTATCCTCATCACATTTTTAAATTAGATAAATCCTTCTGCAGTTTAAGAAACAAGCACCTAGAGCTTGGTATGAGAGTTAAGCACACATTTAGTTGCGAATGGTTTCAAAAGGGAAGGCTCGATTCCACACTTTTCCTTTTGCTTAAAACCAAGGGCAAACGTATGGTTGTTCAAATTTATGTTGATGATATTATTTTTCGGTTCTACTAATGATTTGTTGTGTGAGAATTTCTTGAAAATGATGACAAGTGAGTTCGAGATGAGCATGATGGTAAATTGAACTTCTTTCTCGGACTCAAGTGAAGCAAATGGATGGCCAGGGATCTTCATTAGTCAAAGCAAGTTCTCGAGAAAGAGCTTCGTAAAAATTCGGGGATGGAAGATGCAAGGTGATCGAACTCCCATGTCTACATGTCAGCGAAGCTTGACAAAGATAAGGCAAAGTGGCGTCAATGGGGGGACAAAATATAGAGGGTATGATTGTGAGTCTTCTTAACTTTATCTTACCGCTTAGACCCGATATTATGTTTACCCGTTGCTTGTGTGCTTTCGTTTTAAGCGTGTCCCAAAGAGTCTCATCTTAAAAGCGATTCCCAAAGGATCACTTGATGCATTGAAAGGAACAATTGATTATGGGCTTTGGTATCCAGATGAGCAACAATTTTGAACTTGTAAGGATACTCGGATCAGTTTTAAGTTGCACTCTTGATAGAAAGAGCACTAGTGGGACTTGTCACTTCATAGGACATAGCCTCACCTCTTGTTGGTCAAGCAAGAAACAAAATAGTATTGCATTGTCAACGGCGGAGGGCGACAACAATAATGTGATTGAAATTGTGTTGCTCAAGTGCTTTGGATGAAACAAACTTTGGAAGATTTCGGGATCAAGTATGATCAAGTTCCGGTGCTATGTGACAACACAAGCGCCATCAATATTGCCAAGAATCCGGTGCAACATTCAAGGACCAAGCACATTGAAATCCGTCATCACTTCATCCGGGACCATGTGCAAAAAGGGAACATTGATCTCAAGTTCGTGGGGACAAATGATCAACTTGCGGACATCTTCACCAAACCACTACCAGGGATCAGATTTAACGCATTAGAGGAAAAAGTAGGGATGCTTGATCTTTCTATTAAAGTGATTTTTATCTTCTCATGTCTTTTATGCCTTTAAATTGTATGCATGCTATGTGTTTAAATTATGTCAATTGTTTTATTGGGATGATAAGCCAAATGATAAAATTGTCGAAATAGTTTGTGAGTTAGTTGTTGGGATGCTAGTGAGTATGGAGAATTATGGATTTATGCCTCGAGGGTTGAAGATCTTGATTGTGTAATAGTGAGGATATTTTCTTTGATTAGCGGATGTGTTCGGGGTTGTTTTGGAGTGATGTGTGAAATGTGTGTGGATGTTTGGGGATTATTGTTGGAGTATTGTGGATGTTTGGTGATATTGTGGTGTGTTGGTTTTCGAGAGACATTATTCGTGACCCCATCGCGATGAGGTCTGATAAGCGTCGAGGAAGGACTGCCTCAACCTGGTCATCGAGACCCCATCGAGACCCCCACTGGCTACCGATAAGGTCTCGATCGCTGATAAGGCGGTATGTTCATAGCCCATCGAGACCCCCCCCTCTCGAATGGGTCTCGATGGCGGAAATAACCAACGGTAACTGCCTCATCGAGACCTCATCCCGAGACAGAGAATACTCGATGAGCCCGATACTATAAATACCACATCGGCCCGATTTGTCTTCATTTGACCTAAATTCCGAATCTCTGACCCCTAATGCACGCCATAACCACCGCCTTCAACGTTCCTTCAACAATTTATCAAGATTCTGTTTTTATAACTCAAAATTCACTGTTTTCCTTCTACAAACCCATACTATACTTATTCCAAATTTCATCATAAAAGTAATGGCGCAAATCCTTCCCGAACCAACCTTGCTTAACTAAAAGAGGGCAAGAACACAAAATCCCTAAATCTTAGCCAAATTGTTTCTTCTTTATCAAGGTGGAAGTTCCTCTAATCCACAATCAAGGTGACAATGTAGATCCTTTCTAGGGGAGGAAAAGTGGAAGGTAGGAAGCTGACATTCTTGGCCGGGCCATTACTATGATGGTGGAGATTTGGAGGGGACTACTTTTAAGGTTGAATTAATTTCAAAATGGGAGAAATTTACGTCCAAGTCCTATGACATCTTTCAGTTGGGTTTACTTTTCTGAGCATGTTATCATTCACACTCTAGTAGCAATAATCTCGATATTAAGTTGGAGTTTAATGGAATCGTTGAGTATAAGATGAAATTTTAGAGGACTTTGGGTTGTCATCAAATGGTTTTTGCTAGTTATGCGGTTGATGTGTGGCCTCCGGCGGATGAGATTGAGTCGGCGGCGAATGTGACCGCTATGTTGAACAATGGTAGGAGGTTTAGGAATGGGTATCGAAAGAAGGGGGTGGTCGATACTTTGCCATGCTTGCATTTGTACACGGGGGAGGCAAGATTTGCTAATACTTGCTTTGTGAAGTCGTTGGTCCCCGTGGGTTCTCAAGATAGGAATCCGAGTAGGGTTGTAAATTCATTGACTTACAAGTTTATGCTTCGCCAACGTATCAATCTTCCAATCATTATTGCCTTCCACATGCGTCACTCTATGGGCAATACCAAGGCAACAACTCTTCCGTATGGGATGCTCATTACACATATTATGGAGTCTTGGGGAGGAGATAGAGTGTTTCCTAGAGGTATGCCATTGATGAGGGGGGCACACATGGGATTACCAAAGACTACTAGGGCGTCTTACAATTGCTTATCACAATAACAGTCTTTGGTGGAAGTGGGAGGCTAAATTGGCTCAGCGGGAGGGATAGGAGGCAATCCCTAGCCATAATGGGGAGGAAATGGTTTAGGGAAGTTGATGATTTGGGAGGACCCGTACCGGATGATGAGGGCGTAGATGATGAGGATCTCGAGGAAGATGAAGAGGATGATGATCTTGTTGGAGAGAGGGTGATGATAAGCGATGATAAGGAAGCTCTGTGTGAGGCGAGAGGGAGTATTAGATGTTTCAAGACCACGACACTAGGCTTAATGAAGTTGCCACGAGGAGGCAACAAGCTATAGAGAGGATAATCAAGTGCTCCTTATGAAAGATCAAGAAACTCTTCTCGAGGAAAAAAAGCTAAGGACTATGTCAAAATTGTAAATTCACTTTTCTTGTTTGGAGATGCTAATGAGAAGATGAAGGCCAACAAGAAATATTTAGTGCATTAGGATGACGAGGCCGGTTGGGGAACTACCAGGGGTGGCGAATGCGATACATCCGGCATCTACTTGGCGATGCGACGCTCTCTGCCTTACTCGAGTTAGGATTAAGTGCTCTTGTGATGAGTGATGATGAGGCGGATGGCATGGGGTCTTTCTTCGACAAGGCGAGCGGTGGTCCAAAGATAAACTAAAGGACTTTGATGGCTTGGACCTTTTAACTCTTGTGTTTTGCTTTCATTATGCCTTGTTTATTCCTTGTTTATGCCCCTTTTGTGATGATCCCAAAGGGGGAGAATTGTAGTAGACTTATGCTTGTTTTGTCTTAAACTTTAGTTTTTATGTGAGTTCTTATGATAGCAATTTGGATGCTTTTCTTCTTATAATAGCGTGTTTGGTTTTTAATTATCTATCTGCTTGCCATGCTATTATTTTGCGGCTTCGTTGATATGTCGTCTCCTTGGATTATTTTTTATTTCAGTAGAAAAGCCTTGGGAATACTTATGTTGAGGGGGCGTTGCTTTTTATATTTTCCTTCCATAGCATAAAGTCTAATTTGTTATTATCAAAAGGCGGAGTTTGTTGAATAATGGTATTCCATTGACCTATTTTTTGAAGATAACAAATTGTTTATCGAACTTAATCCGTTTTAGTGAACATGTATTCGGGTTTTATTCATAATATGTTCAAGCGCTTAAAATGTTGATCGGGATATTCACGGAGGCTCGTAGATGATCCCATCAAAGCGTAAACCTTTCAAAGACTCGTGTTCTTTTTGTTGTTTATAAGCGTTGTAAAACTCTATTTTATATTAGTTTAAATATGTGAAAATTAATGACTTTTTAGATTTAATCTTATTGTGTTTTTAAATCGATGGTCCGTAATTTCTAATCCCTAAGTATAGATTGATTCATAGTTAAATACTCGTACAAATAGCGTGTATCATTTCGTTTGAGGGAATTGACGATCTTTGTTTTTGAAATTGTCGAGGAGGTTCATGATTGAGACCCCAGTCTTATTGGTAGTGATGATGTTATTGTCTTGATAAAAAAAAAAAAAAAAAAAAAAAAAAAAAAAAAAAAAAAAAAAAAAAAAAAAAAAAAAAAAAAAAAAAAAAAAAAAAAAAAAAAAAAAAAAAAAAAAAAAAAAAAAAAAAAAAAAAAAAAAAAAAAAAAAAAAAAAAAAAAAAAAAAAAAAAAAAAAAAAAAAAAAAAAAAAAAAAAAAAAAAAAAAAAAAAAAAAAAAAAAAAAAAAAAAAAAAAAAAAAAAAAAAAAAAAAAAAAAAAAAAAAAAAAAAAAAAAAAAAAAAAAAAAAAAAAAAAAAAAAAAAAAAAAAAAAAAAAAAAAAAAAAAAAAAAAAAAAAAAAAAAAAAAAAAAAAAAAAAAAAAAAAAAAAAAAAAAAAAAAAAAAAAAAAAAAAAAAAAAAAAAAAAAAAAAAAAAAAAAAAAAAAAAAAAAAAAAAAAAAAAAAAAAAAAAAAAAAAAAAAAAAAAAAAAAAAAAAAAAAAAAAAAAAAAAAAAAAAAAAAAAAAAAAAAAAAAAAAAAAAAAAAAAAAAAAAAAAAAAAAAAAAAAAAAAAAAAAAAAAAAAAAAAAAAAAAAAAAAAAAAAAAAAAAAAAAAAAAAAAAAAAAAAAAAAAAAAAAAAAAAAAAAAAAAAAAAAAAAAAAAAAAAAAAAAAAAAAAAAAAAAAAAAAAAAAAAAAAAAAAAAAAAAAAAAAAAAAAAAAAAAAAAAAAAAAAAAAAAAAAAAAAAAAAAAAAAAAAAAAAAAAAAAAAAAAAAAAAAAAAAAAAAAAAAAAAAAAAAAAAAAAAAAAAAAAAAAAAAAAAAAAAAAAAAAAAAAAAAAAAAAAAAAAAAAAAAAAAAAAAAAAAAAAAAAAAAAAAAAAAAAAAAAAAAAAAAAAAAAAAAAAAAAAAAAAAAAAAAAAAAAAAAAAAAAAAAAAAAAAAAAAAAAAAAAAAAAAAAAAAAAAAAAAAAAAAAAAAAAAA
>JADFUC010000742.1:0-99811 GCA_019722365.1 Lithospermum erythrorhizon | reverse complement strand
CTCAGTGTACTTCGTTCAGTTACGTATTGCTATGCCACCCCTGGGAGTTCTAAGGGTTGTCGTTGAGAGGTTCGGTTGCATTGATGAAATTGCCGATTGTGAATCATAGATGAGGCGGTGGTGGCATAGGAATTCCTGTTGGGTGATTAATTTCCCACATTGTTGTCGACTTGTATATTGTTGAACACATTGTATTGTATTTCGTGGGGATCTGGTTGCCATACTTTCTATGTTGTATTTGGATTTCTTGTGTATCTTTTGAGTTGTATCCATTAAGGTGGATTTCTATTATTATGTTGTTAGATTTGTTTTTATTGTATATGTTGTTAGTTCCTGATGGATAAAAGTGTATTTTTTATTATTATTAATGTCAAATGAAGTCTTTTTATGTTGTCGACCATCGATCGGTGACTCACGGTGTCTGAGTTGTTGATGACCTTAACCTCGGGCGGCCGACACAGGGCGAGATCAGATTACACTTTTTCATCAAGGGGCCGGAAGCAACCCATTTAATTTGGGTTTTAAGCCTGCTGCCACTCTTGTAGTCCGTGTCTATTTATTTGGTGTCTTGTTCTTGATCCATCTTCGAAGGGCCCAATCTCGTTGGACCAATCTTGGATCAACCCATTTATTTATGGGATTGTTTAGGCGTAGCTCGGTTCCTTCAAAGTTTCATAACTTGGATCATGCTCTAATCAGAGAGAAGTAAACTGAAGATCCTGGCTTGCTGACATGCCACCTTTAGAGGAGTTTGGTACAGATGAAAAGGAGACAATTGAGGTTGAGAGAAACACTTATGCTATTAGTCAAGAGGTAGAAACACCGGGTCCTAGAAGAACTGAACGAGTGAGCAAACCAACATGAGGTATTCCCCTTACGCTAACTACATTTGTTAACGGACAAGGTGAACCTGTTAGTTATGATGAGGCAGTACAATGTGATGATTCGATTAAGTGGGAGTTAGCGATGAATGAGGAGATGGAATATTTGTGGTCCTAATGGCGTGGGGAGTTAGAGTGAAGCCATAGGTGGCCATAAAAAGAAGATATTGTGTAGAACAAAATGGGTCTATCAAATCAGGAAGAACATGATGGTAGTAAGCGCTTCTGGCGTATTTGGTTGTTAAAGAGTTTCCAACAAAGAGAGGTCATTATTCACTAAAATATTCTACCCATAGTCAAAACTAGTGACAATCGAGGACTCTTGAGGATTGGTAAGGCGGGGATAATCTGCATCTTCAGCAAATGGATAAAATTGTACTTTTATGGTGATACGGATGAAGAAATATTTATGAAGCAACCTCAAGGTTTTGAGGTTAAAAGAAAAGTGAAGAAAGAGTTTAGTACGCCCAGCGAGGGAGAAGAGCTTGTATGCTGGCTTGAGCTTGAGCTCTAAAGGCGATCGGAATATTACCTTTGACAATTTTAGCAAAGGAAGATTTGAAGTTTGTGAGTTGTGAGACCGATCACTTCCCTATTGTTACGAGGTTTCAAAAGACTATGTTATTCTACTCGTTTATGTTGATGATATGTTGATAGTGGGAGCTGGTCTCTAAAAGATTAACATGTTGAAGACAGAGTTATCAGTGGAATTTACGATGAAGGACCTAGGTGAAGCGAAGCAAATTCTAGGGATGAGAATAATCAGAGATCAGGATTCTCTGAGATTGACACAAGAAGAATACCTGAAGAAGGTGATCAAACAATTCAACATGTTGGATGCAAAACCGGTTAGTACCCCGTTAACTGCTCATTTTCAATTATCTGTAGAACAATCACCTGAGATTGAGAATGAATTGATGTATATGGATCAGGTGCCTTATTCTTACGCTAGGTAGTCTTATGTTTGCAATGGTGTCCACTAGACCTGATATTGCACATGTTATGGGAGTTGTGAGAAATACATGTCAAACCCGGGGATAGAACATTGGGAAGATGTAAAGTGGATTATGAGATATTTGAATGGTAGTACTGAGAAGGTTTTATGTTTTCGTAGATCTGAGTTGGGGTTGATAGGATATGTAGATGCTGACAATGGTGGTGATGTTGATAGTAGAAAATCTACTAGTGGATATGTATTCACGTTTGGAGGTAATGCAATAAGCTAGAGATCAAAGTTGCAACCAATAGTATATGTCAGTTATGAAGCTGAGTATGTTGTTATGGCTGAAGTTGTGAAAGACATGATATGGTTGCAAATCTTTCTTAAAGAGCTGAATCTTGAGCATGGTAGAAATACATTGTATTGTGATAGTCAGAGTGCTACTTAAATGGCGAAAAATCTTGTGATTCATGCTAAAACCAAGCATATAGGACTAAGGTACCATTTTATACGTTTAGTATTGGAGAATGGAGTTCTAAAGCTTGAGAAGATTTTAGGAGATCGGAATCTAGCGGATATGTTTACGAAGGTGGTAGATAAGGAGAAACTAAAGTTGTGTTCAACTTCAGTTAATCTTCAGAGTGAATAATGTGAAAGGGATGTTGTGGAATAGTGCTTGAAGATGGTGATTTGAAATATGTCATCAAGTGGGAGATTGTTGTGTGTTGAAGCCAATTTCGTATGGAGATCGGGAGGAGGTCGAGCCTTGGTCGGTCCCGACCTCGGGGACCCAGGTCCCGTGATTTTTTGAGGGTAAGTCGGGACCTGCTCGAGGCGGGTTATGGGAGAGCGTTTTTGAGGCGTTTTTTGGACTTTCTGAGGCCCAAGAATAATCTAGTTAGGTTAGATCTTTTCCTAAATATAGATATGTGTTCTTTATGAGTTTAGTATCGCAAAATAAGCATCCTAAACAATTTCTTGAGAGAAGTTTATTAAATCATCATCAATAATCTTGTGAGGCTTTGTAATTGAAAATACTAAGTTATAAAGTATTACTCAATTGAGTGTTCTAGCTTGATGGTGTGTAACGATCTTCAGTTTGATTTTAGTAGTGCAGACATGAGACTTATATCTTTCACATTAAGGAGAATATGTACAAAAGTCTTGTATTTTTTATTTTTTCACAATTTACTTCTATTGTTTGCTCAGATTTTAGGAATTTAATTAGTCCTTAAATCTCAACATTTAATTCACTCAAAGATGATGAAAGGGGCTTCAAGGCTTGCTAGGAAAATATTGGGGGTTAGAGAGAAATTCTCTCCCAAGGAAAAGCTCTCATCTTGTCCTTGGCGCCTTCAATCCCTTCTCCTCCTTAGCAATCTTGACTTGGATTCTCTAACATCTTGTATGATTGAATCCTTGTCTTGATCTTCTCTCCTTTCATTGCTTTCTCTTTTGAATCAATGACGGAGCATTTTTGGCACCAAATCGATGAGGTTTGTTGGTGTTGGTGTTTGGAATCTTCCACGGCCATTGGTTGCTCAAGGCTTGCTTCTCGTGCTTCTTCATCTTCCACCCCCCCCCCTAATGATTTGATGGTTGATGGTTGCTTCGTGAACCCCCTTTTGCTTTTCCGGTGTGTCTTTTGGTTTCTCTCCTTTCATCTTCATCTCGGCCTTGTTGCTTTATTTGGAAATTGGACGGTTTTGATGGTGAATGATTCGATGGTGGCGGGAAGTTCTTGTGACGGTTGGAGTTTTGGGGTTGCTCTCTTGGTTGTTCATTGATACTTACCTCCTCGCCCCCCAATGATTTGAAGGTTGGTTTGTGATATCATGGACTCCGGTGATTTCTCCAACTTCTCCCCATTTCACTAGTTTTTCTCACACTTTTTTGGATCATTGTGATGGTGTCCTTCTTCCTCCATGGAGTCTTGGGCGGTTTTTGATGTTTTGGTTGTATGTGGTTGGATGTGGTGGTTGACTTGAGGTGGTGCTTGATTCGGTGATCCTCGTTGCTCTTCATGTTCAAGTCATTGGTTTTGCACGATTTGGTCTTGATGGGGCTGAGTTTGTGTGAATTGATGTTCTTGAAGTTTGATTTGATGATTAATGACTTGGCTTGTTTGAATCTTCATGATTCTTCAAGTTTTTGTTGTTGTTTGATGATTTTCCCATGTTTTGCTTGATGATGTTGTTTGGTGGTTAATAGGTGGAATTTAGTGGTGGTGCTCCGTAGTTTAGGCGATTCCCCGAAGCGGTTGCGCCGGTGGTTGAAAGGGAACCGATGGGAAGGCCAACGGTTGGGGAGTTGGTTGGGAGGCGAGCGGTTGGTAGACTGACCGTTTGGGAAGCGAAGGGTGGAAGGTGAGCGGTTGTAGTTCTTGGTTTTTGGGTTGGCAGCCATTTGGCCCAAAGACCCTTCCCTTTGTGGAGTTGGCTTGAAACTTGGTTGGTTCGTGACTCGCGAGCAGCTGGCTTTTTGGCTACGTAGCTTGGCTAGAGCGGACTTGCGTGCTTGCTCATGACGATGCTTTCAGGCTTGGCCAAGGCAGGAATTGATTGGAACTTTGGAGCATGGTTTCGCCCAACTTTTGGGCTGCCCAGTCGCTTGTGAGGAACTGGCTATCTATCTATCATCTTTTGATTTTATGTATTTTTTAAATTCCAGCGTGAGGAGTTTATCGTGTAATATGTTTGAAATTTTGAAATTAAGATTCCGAATGAATTTATCTACGAATTTTTTATTTTAATAATAAAAAAAGATGATGAAAGGGACACCACATGTTTTTGTTATATCTTCAAATAATTTGAGGTCGTTATTCTAATTGGATTGGACCAGCAATAACTTCGAAGTGGGTGTAATTAAGCACCAATTTACACAGTACCGTCATATGGACGAGTGTAATTAAGCACCAATTTACACAGTCCCGTCATATGGACCCAACTTGTCCAACACTGATTACTCGTAGTTTTTAACGTAGGTTTTAATCGTCAGTCTCAAAATAAAACACATTTGGTCTTAACATATTTTAATTATTAAAAATTATAAAATTACCCACACTTATTGAAATATATTCATTAATCGACAAATCTATCTATACATATTTCGCATCCGTCCATCCATCAATTAATAGACTGGAACATTGAATTATGTTTTTCAAGTTAAATAGTATGAACTATGGAGAATGTATGAAGAAAAAGATGAAGATTACAATCTTTTTTTGGATTTTTCATTTCAGGTTAGTCGAATTTCAGTGGTGGTTTCAGGAAATTTAGTTTTTCCATAGAAAATTTTCAGCAAAAGTAATGCTATGCGTTGAATTTTAGATTTTAATTATTTCTTATTTTTTATATTAGATATTGATTCATTCCAATTTTTAGATCTAGACTGGAAATTCAAAGGATGACTGATGAAAGACGGAGATGATGATTGTTGAAGATCACATTGATGTAAAATTTATCAATTTTTGGTGTATGTTATGTATATTTGTGTAATTTATGCAAGTTATGTGTAATTATTTAGTTATTATTTTTTGTAATTCTACCAAAAAGTACAAAACAAAAAATGAAATTATGGTATATTCATTGAATATAGGGGATATAATAGTCTAATTAGTAATTGGAATCCCCTTTTTAATTGGGGCAACTTTTTTTTCCTTTCAATTTTAACCTTTGGATTGCATTTTAGTTTTAACTTTTAACCTTTTTTTCTTAGAATTAACTTGACTATATAAGAAGTAATGGATCTATTTCGTTGAGTATTATTTGGGTACTTATAATAATTTTGTAAGCGTCTTCTTGTTTTTACATGTTTTAAAATTAATTTGAAATCTACGTTTCTTCTATTTTTTTTAAAAATTAGATCGTATAGCAGGCAATTGATAGCCAATAAGCATACATGAAATACGGTCTTTATTAAAATTTTATGAAACCACGCAAGATGGGGTTTTTAGTTTCAAGGGCCACATCCGGTCGAGGCATCCAAAGAAATTAAAAATGACATTATAATTACATATTATTTAATAAATTAAATAACCATACTAATTGTGATTTTGTGGAGAGAAAATTTTAAATTTTATAAAGGATAATCTAAACACCATCTAGGCATCTACTAATACACAAGATCTGTCCCTCTTACTATAAGGTAATCAACGATATATTATTGGCACTTGGATGGATGGGCAATCTAGCGCATACGAAATCGTGGTACAAAATATACACCAATTTTTTTTTAGCAATCTAATAGATATTTATTTTAATATTAATGATAATTAATAGCTAGGAATTCAATTGTGTACTAGATCATATATTTAGAGCTCGCCAATGAGTGGATTAGTACATCTATAGCATCGTAGCTCTAAAATAAAAGATATTGAGCCGTTTACTTCCGCTTTTGCCTCTAACAGACATTACTATATATGTTCAATATAGAAAAAAATCTGTATGTCGTCACGTTGAATTTATATTTGAATGAATCTTGTGAAATGATTCTGAGGAAATGTAAAACTCAGCACATACAATGCATTGGATAATACCAGCACATATTGAGTACACTTGCTAACAAATCAGTTAAATAATTATTAATTGATATATTAGGTTTTTTCTTATTAAGTAATAAATAATAATCAAATTAATTTAAAATTATGCTAAATCATTATTAATTATGTAAACGGAAACTAATTATTAATAGTAGGTGTTTTAATTTTGTTCGGAGTTAATATTTATAATCGAATATGTTTAACTATTAAGCGTTATGTTTTTTATATTTTTCATTGTTCTTGATTTGTTAATCGTTAATCATTATTTTATACAGACTGAACACCTAAGCTGTTTATTATATGCACGGGTGCACACCTAAAATGTTTGAAAATTAAGACAATAATTTAAAATACCATAAAAATACGTCGATTATTGTATTGAATTACACTTAGAATTACATACAATTTTTATTATTATACACTATCATCTTTCGCGAGTGTGCGCGACGTGTCTTACGATTTTTTAACCAATGCACATTGCACATCTTTGGATTTAGTAATTGCATATTCTCTGCCAATTACCTAACACAAATAATTTCACATATTAATTACTCCAAACAAAATATATTAATTATTTAGGACAATAATTTAACTAATTATGTTTATAAAAATTAACATAAAAATTCACATAAATCTTTAAATTTATGAAAACTAACTTTCAATATAATAGATTTTGACATGATGAACATTACTTTAACCACAAATAAATATTATATTTGACAAAAATATAGCATTCAATTTAACGTTATTATCTTGAAGATAAATAATAATAAAATAATAAAAATATTATATTAAATTAAAATTAAAATAATAATTTGAAAATACAATATGTATGTAAGTACACGGGTACACATAAAATATTTTATTGTACACCGGGAGTAGCTCCCAGGGAATTTGCACCCTGTTCAAACAGTCAACGAAGGAGAATTAGGGATTGCGAGATTAGAAACCAACACTTTCATTGATTATGGATGAGCTTATCAAATGTTTTATCTAAATTTTAACGGCTCAACGGTTGAAGTGAAGCCATTTTTTGGCTCTTTTGAGCGGTTTCGCCGAGGTCATAAAGACCCAGGTTTTTGATGGGGAGTGCGATGAAAGTGAATTACTCAATGGAGGAATTATACGCGTTAAAGATCGAGGTTGTAAGGGGCTATTCGAGACCCTCGAGGTTTCGATGATGAGATGCCGATAATTAGAAACTTCGGTGAGGCGATTTTGAGCCCAGGAGTTTTGAGTTTTTCGGGGTTGTGGAGCGATTTCCATTAGGTTATGTTTTTGCTTTTATAAATAGATAGTATTCTTTATGAGTTGATTATCATAGCCTTGATATGAACTTGATAATCATCATAGGATGAATATTAGGGGTTTTTAATATTCTTGAAGAGCTTTAGAGAGTTTATCTTTTGTTCTTGTAGGCTTTTGATGTTGAGATTTTCGATGATGAAAATACTCAAGCGATAGGCTGGTAATGTTAAGGGCTTGTAACGATGCTTAGCGATTATAGTGGAATGCGGCGGCGGCAGTCTTATATACTTGGCTGACAGTTCTCAGAAGAATATAAGCAGAGGACTTATGTACAAGGAAAAATAGGTGAGTTTCGACATGGGAGTTTCTATGAAAATAGATAGGAGTATCGTTGGTAAAATTCATGTTTGGTTCTCGGGAGGTTCTGAGGAGGTGTGCAAATAAAGCTGCATTGAAGGTGAGAAAGATGCGCATTGGCGGCAATGTAATACTTTATTTGGTGGCGAGTTCAGGACCGAAGGTGCAAGGTAAGAAGGATGCAACCGGTTACTGTGTTCCATGAATGTCTGTGTGGCTTAGTATGGTTTAAAGTCGCGGTGGAAGGTATAACCTCTAATTATTTGCTAGCTGTTGAAGGGTGTTCTGATCAAGCTCTTGATGCTCGATAAGATTAAATCAAAAGTCGTTTCGTGGAATGGGAAGGCGAGAAAAGGCAAATTAGATTTGATGTCCAATCGAGCTTTGAGGTTTTCCAAGGTGCCTGGTAAGAAGACAAAAGCAAAGCATGTTGATTGACTGAATGAGGATAAAGTCCAACAGGATAAAGGTAATGACAATTCTGGAATCTCTTCGGTAGTCAAGTTGATGTCCTTTAGGGATCTTTTGGGATTGGTAAAGGAGGTGTTGAAGTTGGGATCATCTTCAGTGGAAGTTCATGGATGATGAACTCGGGAGGGCTGCTGCAGATGGTGCTTGAAGATGGTGATCCGAAAAATGTGCTTCAGTGGGGAGATTGTTGAAGTAAAAACCATTTTTGGGTTTTTGGAGCGATTTCATAGAGGCCAAAGCCAGGCGTAGCGTCTCATTAAGGGGGTCTTGTGGCACTAAAGAGTGAAAGTCTCGATGGGATCTAAAATTACTTACTTTGCTGAAGACCGAGAACATGAGCTATTCGAGACCATCAGGGGTCTCGATGGGGGTGTCTCGATGGTCGGCCTTGGTGAGGTGATTTTGGAAGCGATTTTTGGCCTTTTTCGAGGGTTCCGTACATTCTAGCTAGGAGTTATATTTTTGTTTATAAATAGATAATTATTTGCTATGAGTTGATTATCACAAAAAACAATGTAGACAATAATCATCATAGGAAAAATATTAGGGCTTTAATAATGCTTGAAGAATTTAAGGGGATTTATCTTTGTTGTTGGTGAGCTTTGTTGGTGAGATTTTCGGTGATAAAGAAAATACTCAAGCGATAATTAACTAATTAGTAGAGGCACATGTGATATTCACGATTATGGTGAATCTGACAACAACTGTGGCCTTGACTTTTTAGCGTAAATGGGGAACATATAAATACGTGATAATACGTTTTATTTTCATACTTTAAATTCTGTCGTTAACTTTATTGATGAGAGCTTTGGCTAAGGAGGAATTTAGGGGGTCTGTCTTAACGTTGTGTATTTTGGACGGGATACGAGTTATTACCGATTATAGGGTTGTCGATGTGAGTGTAGAATTTCTAACATCAACTAAACCATTGATGATTCTTTTCAGATCCGTCACTGCTTGATTGTACATAATCGGGGTTCAAAGATACTTCAAATATTTAAATTTCAATGTGAAATATCTTTTGAATCCTTAATTATATGTCCAAATATGGTTTCAAACTTTAACTTACACGTTCAAACATGTTACAATTTTACACAAGTTACCTCACCCAAAACTAATATGGTAATAATAATAATTATCTAATAATATCTTTGAAATTTTAGGATAAAATGCTCAATGGAGGCCAATATATTTTTGAGATGTAGAATTTGTCCCAAACATAATTGAACCATTGTTTTACATGATCAAATACGAGAGACGATTTCAAATGTTGGATAAAAAAATATATTGAAGATTTTATATATGAAGTGTAAAATGGACCATTATTTTCCTCCAATTAACTTTTAGAACTTACAGTTAGCTATATTAATAATGTGGAAATTAAGACAATACTCATTCGGAACATACGTGAAGATAAAAATTGAGCAATCCGAATTTGGATGAAGCAATAGTTTGTGCGACTTATTCAAGTTAGGAAATTAAATATTAATAATTTAATAGTTTAGTGATCTCCAGCAGAATAATAACTTTATTGAGGTTTCGTGTCCGATTCTTGCTTGAGTATTTTTCTACAAATTTCCTTAATTTCGTAAATCCCACTATAGAACTTTCAACGTTAGGCGGATTCAAGATTTATAAAATGGGTGTTCCCTCAAAACTCAACCATTAATAATTATTGTACAATTTGGTTAAAGTTTTGAGATACTATTTCAGAGGTGAAAAGCGGTGTTGGAGGCAAGGCGAAATTAGAAAAATATTTTAGGATGAGAAAAAAAACTCTTATAAAATGAATTATTAAATTGACAAACAAAACTATATTTAAACATGATGATAGATGGTTCAAGTATATAGCAGTGTCTAAGTTATATGCAAAAGAAAGTTTCTAAAAATATAGGATTTGAACTTGCTATTTGGAGCTAAGTAATTAAAGATTGAAGCAAACATACGTATTGTTTTTCA
The DNA here is from genome assembly GCA_019722365.1 of Lithospermum erythrorhizon. NCBI lineage: Eukaryota > Viridiplantae > Streptophyta > Magnoliopsida > Boraginales > Boraginaceae > Lithospermum > Lithospermum erythrorhizon. The sequence goes on along the minus strand of JADFUC010000742.1, from coordinate 89,415 downwards.
TTTAAATTACATACATGAATGGATTAAGTGGAAATATAAAGATTCTGAAAAGATGATAGGTCAAAAATCAATGTAAGAGAACAAACCATGTCATTTAACATAGAGAAAATAAAATGGTCGATAGTTTATTGGCTTATTGCTAAAATAAAATGTTAATGCCACTATTCGAATCCAAGCATTTTAGAAAAAAATGGTGGATACTTTACCATCCTGGCCAAAAATCTCAATATTTCTAAAGCTTTCTGTGTTTTATAGCTTCTCAACACCCACTTTTTTGATTTCCAGCTTCCAAGAAGCATGATTCAGGCAATATTCAAGAAAGATGATGGCACGCAAATGCACTTTTAAACAAAGTTCGCTTTTCTTTAGCTTTGTGACTTTCATCGTTTATTTAGAATTTAATTACAGCTTAATAAAGATATTTAATTAATTTCTATCGCACTAAAAAAAAGCTTAAATTAAAGTTTCAGTCCTTAATTTCAATGAACTTAATTAAATGAAAACATAACTGGAAATGCATGGTTGATTACTTATTTTTTATTTCTAATATATAAAACATCATCATTAACCAATCAATACCGCCCACTTGTGAGCGAGGTTCAAATCTGGCCGAAGTATATGCTTAAATTTGTTAAGCTTCCTCATTTTATTGGCAGCGGAACGAAGAAAACAAAACTAGAAGATTTGATATAATTTATTTCTTGGAAAGGAAACTTTACACATCAAATATTTCAACCATTCCAACAAGATCAACAAATTTTAAATTTGACATATGAGTTCCCGATATTTTAAATTTATTTTGATTTGTCCTTCAATTAAAATTAAGTGTAAAATAAGGATTCTCGATATTTTAGCCACATCAAATTAATTAAAATAACGAAATTAGATTTTATCATTTATTAAAATACTCTGCTGTCTCTTATGTATTTATAACATATTAAAATAAAGTTCCTAAATTCTGTATGATTAAAATAATAATAATTTGGAGGAGAAAATAAAAATAAAAATATGAATTTTATGACAAAGGAACTTGAAATGACAGCCGATAAAAAAAGGTATGAACTAGGGTAAGATAAAGTGAAAGTGGCGGCCGTGTATTTTTAAAGAGAAAGTCGGCAAACATTTGGGTTACATATTATTGGTCCAATATTTAATTCGAATCCACCAATCATCCGGAAACCTATAAATACTCTACATGAACCAATTTAAGGGTTAACATATCATCTCCTAAGTAAAATGTTTTATAACAATTACTCTATTGTAATTTGAACATGAAAATTCTTTGAAGTTTTATAAAAAAATTTATGCGAAGTCAAAAATCTTATGAAAACAAGTCTTCTAGTACAAAAAAGCTCTACAAAAGTCCTAATGAATCTAGAGCAAGTATTGAAATTCTTATAAAACCACGACAAAATCACCAAAAACATTCAAATTTTCATCCAGGATGCCAAAATAGGGATTAGGAAGGCCATAAAAAAATTATAACACAAACATAGTAATTCCATGACCATCATCAAAAAGTTGATTGATATCTGAGTTCTACACTCCAAAAACATCTAAACTGGGCATGTGAAATACTATTAAGGCTCATGTAGTAAATTACGGGCAGGATCAAAGCTGCTAAGTCCCTATTTGTACTGCCTGTGTCAAGAACAAGGTTGCCCTTGATACTAAACTGCACCCAACTCATAAGCTATGCGTCCTACCCAAATATACTACGACGCCACAAAGACCTCTAATTTTAATTCATATTCCAGTTCTGCCCTTTCCATATCTGTATGCTCAAGTCCATATCGCTAGCTTCCTCTTAATAAGGGCCCCAAGTTAAAGGCAAGATCAAGTCCATACAACCCCACGAGATTAAACTCCTAAGGCACACCTGGTCGGACCATATCTCAAGTCAAGACTAAATCCTCGTCCCAGACTCTCGGCTCCAAAACATTATTACCAAGTCACAACTATTATCCCAAGCCTCATTTGGTGACACATATCCAAATGCAAGCTCCAAACGAACCAATCCATACTAAGTCCAGTTATTTTGGTAGACAAAGTAGTATAATGTAGGGAGATAAATACATTGAGCAATGAACCCTTCGATTGATTAAATTTAGTTGTACTCTGAAAAGTTTCCCTTTAAGGGTTTTATCATAATATAAGTTTTCTTACATTAAAAGTGTATCAAAACATTGTCATTCTAAAAGTTTAGACAAAGTTGTGTGAGTCAACCAAACATTAAAGTTTATTAATTTTTATCACTAGACAACCTTTTAGGGATGGAGTGAGTACTTGTCATTCTAAAATTTTGTACAATTACTCATTTTGTCCCATATTAGATGATTATCTAGCCAAAAAACTTAATTATTAAGGAGTTAGGAAAGATTATTAGTATAACTTACAATAATTAAAACCAAAATCAATCATTATATATATCAACTCAATAATATACTTTCAAAATAATATGGATAATATCTACTCTTCCAATACCTATTAGGGGCAAAAAATAAAAAAACAAGATCAAAATTACATTATAATTCTAAAAAATCGACTAATATGAAAAAATAAACTTTTGCTAGATAATGAAATAATATGAAACACTGGGAATATTAAACATAGGAGTCTTACATGTATGTCATTCACTAATGAATGCATTAGTGGTTGCATTGATCTTATCAATTGCTAAAAAAATATTTGTGAGATGACAAATACTACCTCCAATTTATTTTACTTGACATAATTAATTTTTTTAGCAAAATTTTGACCATCAATTACTTTTTATTTCTTATTCTAATAAATAAATTTAATATCATCGCATTTATTTATATAAATATGTTTATAAAATTACGTTCTCGTAATTATTCATATCTTAACTGACAAGTAATAATTGATCAAATATTAATACAGAAAAATAAAAATGTCAATTTAAAAAAAATAATATTGGAGGGAGTAGTAAATTTGTGTATTAGGAATAATAAAGATGGGTAAATAAAACTAATGTAATTGAATAGACTAAATAATATAGGTGACTTGCAATATTGTTTAATAGAGATATGATAGAAAAATATATGCAAAATGATGTACATGTTCTGGTTTATATTAGTTGTCATTTTAATCTAATTTTTTTTTTAATATTTTTCATTCTATGAATTTAATATTTTACCAAATTCTGCCTCTTGTATTCCTAATACATAACATGTTGTGAATCGTACATTGGAATCAAAATAATTATGGTATCGATAATTGTCACAATTACTCAAATCCTGTCCATAATACCACTTGTTAGAATTTTAGAACAAAAAATCCTTCCTAAAATTTCAAGAAATTAACGACAACGAAATAATTAAAGTACGAAAAATAAACAAACACAAGAAATTAAGACAAGTTCACCTCCAATATAGAATCGCAGATCATGATATCGCTGCAGACTTATTTCATTGACATAAGAACAACAAGTAACTTTCTGCCTGGGGCCATAAGCTCAATCTTTCAATTGAGTATTTTCATACCAGAAAAAAACCCAATAACAAAGCCACAATTAAAAGTTAATCACGCTTAAAACATTTTCAAACAAATTCTCTGATTCATTTCTTATTTTGACCTCCTCTACTCAGCAATAAGATGTATTATACCAAAAATACTTCACAAAAGAAGAGTATTTATTTGTTGACTAATGAACCTAATATGAATTACTTTTTCTTCAATAAAATGTCATATTAATTTTTGGCATAATAGTAATTAATTATTCAACATGAAAATACTCTAAAAAATAATAGTTCTTTTTGTTTCTTGTTTCCAATTATTTTCCTTATTGCAATAATGAGTTTGCAGAATGATCTGTTTAGGCTTCACACAAACAACATAACATTCATTTCGCTCATGTATATTATTTTCATGTAACAAATTTACTCATTTATTAATGATAAAGTCCTAAAAGTCATTATTATCGTAATACACCAACTTAATGATAATACATTAAATAAGGGTATAAGGGTCAAATATTACTTTTTCTTAATTAATATGTAAAAATCTAAAATGACAAGTAAAAAATTCAAAGAAGTGTTAACAATATGTAACGCCGCATTTTAAAACAAATTTGCCTGCAATGCCTCCTGCCCCACAAGCATCGGCTCTGCTGCTATTAGATTTGATGGACTCCGCCTCACAAACCACCATTACGAGCCTTTCCAAAGACGTGCTTGGTTCACTCACGTGCTCATCAAATGAGAAACTTCCTGCAAAGGGTCACCCATCCTAGAATTACCCCAAGTCAAGTACGCTTAACATTGGAGTTCTTATATGACGAAGCCCGAAAAGAAGACGATCTCGAGCAAGTACGAGTTAGCACTAATCAAATCATATCAAACATATCACACACACCCACACATTTCATGTCGCAGATTACAAATCCCTCCCCACTAAATACCAACGCCCTCGTTGAACCACAACACATCCGTGACCGCACCATCCGCCAAGTGGAGATTCTGGGGAGGTCGCCTCATACGGCCTCAAGAGGTGTCCCCACTTTGCGCAGCATAACACCTAGTCTCACGCCCTATCTAATTTTGCTCGATATCATCCTGTAATGCCTAAAGTTCAAGCACCGGCTCTGCTATTAGATTCTACGATCACCTCATAAAACCAATTAAGCGAGTCTTCCAAAGACGCTTTTGTCCCACTCACTCACCACCGGTAAACTTCAATAAGGGCCACTCATCCTAGACTACTCCAAAACAAGACGCTAACATCGAGTTCTTATGCGATTTACCCGTTAAGACGATTCATTGCATTTAGCATCAATCAAATCATATCAAACATATCACAATAATACTAATAACATTTTTATGCCTGCATTACATTTGCTACATTGAAAGGGAGTATTTTTAAAGATTTTGGTAACAAAGAATTAATTAAACGCTACACTATTGGCTAAGTATCTATTTCCTTGAAACTTGTTATATATATTTGGTGTCATATATAGTCCACCAATAAGTCATGTCGATGAGATTCAAATAGAGGTTAAGCGTATACATCGACATGATCATTCGATTATCTCAATCTCCATAATGCTTATCAATAATGATTTTTTATTTACAACTATTGAGGAATTACCCACAATTTTTATCCTGAATCCACCTCTGAGTCATGAAGGTATCTTACCGAATTACCGCCCCTTCAATCTTCGTTCTTTGCGGGTAACTGGTGGGCGGTGGCTGCTGGAAGGTGGTAGTTGCACAAAAGTTAATACGAGGAGCTATATACTGAAGCGTATATTAGTGGCGAGTCAATTTGATCAGTTTCAGACTAGTCATTGGCAGCACCATATCGTGTCACACCACACGCTCTGTCAATATTCTTCTGATGGTCTCCTTCATTGTCTCATTGGATTCATATTTTCTTTTCTTAAAAAAAATTGCAAAACCTCGAGCCAAGCAAGGCAAGACAACATGCTAAATTCTCTTCTACGATGCGGTCAGAAGCATTTAAAGCCAAGACAATCTCAGACAAGAAGTTTTAGCTTGGGGGTTTCATGCCCCCTCGACTGGGCTGAAGACATCTCACGATTTACTCCTCTCCGGCGATCCTAGAGTAGGGGCTTGGGGGCCGCTACGACGGGTTCATCAATATTTTCTTTTCTTTCTGGGGCCACCTACTGTGGTTTTTGGATTTTTTTGCATTAATTTTACTGCTACATAAGCAAGACAGTCTGTTCATGAAATTAAGAGTACTTCTCCCTATCTCAAAAAAAGTGAGCAGACTATCAGAATGCAAGTTAAGAATTTTTATTATTTATGAAAAGGGTACAATAAAATTCATTCTGTGGTAAATTTCTCAAGATACAAGGCTTATCAAATCGAAGAGGATCGATCGTGCAAACTATGAGTCCTTGTTGCCAATAAGATTCTAAGACGTCTCTGGCTGCTTTATTGATTAACTGATATGAACTTGCATGAAATAAGTTCGATTCCAGCCGCTGACTCGAGCCGATACGCTGCATTCATTACAAAGTTCGGATATAAGGTCCCGGTCTCATGGATCGGCACTCTGGTCCGGACTTGGATAATGGGTCCGATCCGGGGAGCCTTAACAAAGAGCTATCCCTTCTTGGCTGGACTCTCGACGCGGCCCTGACTCGATCTCCGCCTATCAGAGACTCGATGCACTTACTGCAAAGCCGCTTCTGCAGCCAGCCATTACGGTAGACTTCACCTTTTGTAGTAGGACTTAGTAGGACTATGTGCTTCGAGAGATACTAGCTTCACGTGGGATTCACTCCCTAGCTTATGTTTGGGGCGGAATGATAGCAAAGTTATCAAGCAAATTTTGCAAATATATCTCGAACTCTCAGCAAATCTACATACCGGCCCCTCTTCTAACGTTAGAAGTGCATTGGCGTAGTCGGTCATTGTTCATCATCGCACTCAAGGTTGACTTCTTTTAACTCATCTAATCGTGATCTAAGTCTTTCCAATCTCAAGGCGATTTGGGTATCCACCGGGCAGTGAATCTCCTTCCTTTGTCGTGCTATACGCAGAGGCAACGTTCACCTTTTCTGTAGGTGGTGGAACCTTCTCCCACGGTTTCTACGTAGCCAGGGGGGTCGTGTCTTAAAGTTGGGTTCTTTAAGCCTCGTCAAGCTCCCAAGAGTACAATTTCCCTATCGGGTCGGATATTTGGGTTACAACTACCCTCATGGGGCGAGAATGAGTCATCCATGGCTTTTGCCCGGCCGTGGGTTCGCTCCGCTCATGATGATCTATGACCCTATTGATTAACAAGCGCAATGGGGGTTTTGACGATAATTCTAATCAGAATAACTCGCTCCTTGCTAATTTCTCGAGCACAATATTAATTGCAAAATTTTATTTGAGTCAATCACATTTATAATTTAATAGTAGTACCGGGATACCCGAAAGGTTAGATCGTTAAGTCGTTCGATAACTCGATTCGCTTGATTTCGGGCACAAACTCCTGTGCGGCTTTTATGACTTAAGGGTTAAGTAAACAAATTTCATCCTTATCATCCACTATTCACACAAATATCACAAAAACCATCTCCCTCCTTCCTAAGCTTGGCCGAGAGTTCCCCTTGGAGCAAACAAGAAATTTTTTCTTCCATTTCTTCACTTTATTGTTTATAAAGATCCTCAAGTTGATTGTTAAGGCTTCCCAACATCTTTCCCTACAAATTTGAGGTAAGAAATTAGAGTTTTGTTGATTTTTTAATGTTTGACTTTTGGTCGACTTTCGAGATAACTCAATTTTATGTTGTTTCTAAGTTTGTTATGGATGCTATGACGTATATAATGGCTTAATTCACGATTTAGAGATTGCTCACCATGCTACGGCCGGATCACTTTTCTAGGCTCTGCCGACTTTTATTGATATTTTTATAAGACTTTAAATGTGTAGAGTAGCACTGGGACCTTATTGTAGTTATTGCGAGGTTGAAATTGGGTGACATTTGAAATTGATTAGCGGAGTTAGTTGAAAAGTGCGATTTGTAAGTGTTGAGTTATAAATTGATATATTTTGGAGTATGTGCTAAGTTAATTATGGGACTCGGTGGTTAATATTATAATGACTTATAATTTGATATGAAAATGTTAAAATAATAAGGTGGAATTTTAGCCGGGGAATCGATTATTGCGGTCCGACGGAATTATTAATTCATTATTTTATCCGCTATTTTAGACCGCGAACAGTTCCACTAAGAGTCGGGTAGTTGTATCTTCTGTAACGCAAGCATGTAGTGAGGTTTTGATTATACTTTCTCGGGTGTTTTTGTTAGGCGCCGATCGTGGTAAGTGGGCAAGCATCGTGATTGTGTTCGTTTTTGTGGTAGTTAAGAAAGTAGCACTTATCTCTACAAGTCTTACCTTACGCATTTTCCTATTTTAAATAGCAGAAATATGTCATCGTTGTATTTATTACAAAGCAAAGTGAACGGTATATATGTCCTCAGGCGTGATTATGTGAGAATGGTATATGTAATGGTTGCAATGCATTATGTGTGATTCATCGTGGCGTGAGCCATGATATGATTATGTGATTATATTCCCCGCGGGCGTCAAGATTGCTTCGAGTAAGTAATAGCTCGAACTCCCAACTTATATTGTTGATTTCTCGCGCTGATCAAGCCAGATTGTACTTACGGCACTTTTGGTATTTCTCTGCGGGCCTTTGTCGGCGGTTGTGATTGATTTACGATTTTTAGATGTTTTAGCTGTGCTTTAATATTGTTTGGGGAGTAGAGTAGTTGGCTCTGAGTTATGCGACTTGGGAGGCCTTCAGATAGGATATGACCCATACTGGATGACAGAGTTGTGTGACTCTCTCCTTTCGCAGGACATGTGACGCCATAATATATACTTAGTGTATAAGCGCGTGTGGCCTTATACTTAGTGTAAGCGGTTTGCCTTATACTTAGTGTATGTTAGCGGCCGGCCTTTATACTTTGTGTATATGCCATGGCCTATTCTTCGTATATGCGTGATTATTGATCGTCCATTCCTACAGTAGACGGATTGAGCATACATTAGAGATCGTATCGCAGGTGTACAACCCGCTACGAAAAAAAAAAAAAATTTAAATTTTCTGGCCGGGCGCGGACCCGAAGGAGCATTTTAAATAATTTCGATGATAATATTATTTCGTAAAATTTTTGGAGCCGAATTACATTTATAATTTAGTAGTTTTTACATGAATATTTTATCTTTTGGAATCGGGTTCATGGAGATTTAAGTACGATAAGCGGAGAAATTAACCGAAACCGAATCTGACTCGAAGCTTTAAATATCTAGTCATGCTTATCTTCCCATCATCATTATTATCAAACACTTCATCATCATCTTCATGCTATGGCCGAAATATTCACCCTCCCCCTTAAAAATTTCATTTTCTCTTCTTCGACATCGCCAAACTCAAGATCGGTCAGAATATTGTTCTCCCCATCATTCTCTTCGAAAGCATTGCAGAAATTTCCAAGTCTTTCGTAGATATTTCTCGGGTTTTCGCTACATAGTTGATTCTTAGTTGACTTTTCCATAATTAAATTTTTATGATAAATCTTAGTTGGTTATGGGTTCTCGTGACGCATTTTGGTTTTATGAATTCGTGATTTAGAGATCGCTTCGGGAGGACGTATGGCCGAGTTGACTTTTGTGTTTTCGTTGACTTTTTGGGCGTGGATATTACTTTTTATAAGACTTTAAATGCGCAGAGGTTACATTGGGACCTTATTATAGTTTTATGATGTTAAATTGGTGATTTAAAATTGATTGAAAGTTAAGTCGAAAAAGGTAAATTTCAAGTCGAGTTACAATCGATATTTTGAGTATAGATTGCTAATTATGGACTCGGCGATTAGTTAATAACTTATGTCGATTTGTAAATGAAAGGATAAAGATGGAATTTAGCGGGGAATCGATCAAGTTGTGTCCGATGGGATTATAATTCGATAGTTTATCCGCTTACAAGTAGATTGCTTGTAGATAGTTCCCCCAAGAGTTGGTTATGTATCTTCTAGAACGCCTGTGATAAGAAAAGAGGTCTCTTTCGATTATACTTTCTCGGTGTTGTTTAGGCGTTGACTCTGTGAAAAAGTATGCTTACTCTCGATTGTTTTTCATGGCTCATGGGTAGCTAGCAGAGCAAGTAGTACTTATCTCTCAATGGGCAAGCATTTTACGCATTTACTTTAAATTTGTAGGAACATGTTATCGCGATATGATTATGTGAGAATGATATACATGTTATTATGATACGCATATGCGAAATGATATACATGTCAATTGCTATGATTACGAGAATGATATATGTAATCAAGTATATGATTATGTGATTATATCTCCGTGGCGCCAAGATTGCTTCGAGGTAAGTAATAGCTTGAACTCCCAACTTATATTTCGTACCTCATTTCTGCACTTATGATTTCGTGGGCCTTGTCGGCACTTATGATTTCGTGGCCGCACAAGGACAGGTTTCGACGCATTTATCATGATGTTTTAGCTGCAAGGCTGATATTATTTGGGAGCAGTAGCCGGTTATCGAGAGCGATGGTTAGAAAGTTATCTATGACTCTGAGGTGACTCGAGTATCAAAGCACTTATAGGTCGGATTAGCAGTGATTAAAGCGACTCTCCTTCCTCGGGCAGGATATTACGTGACGCTATTGGCCCCATATACTACGGTATATAGTCAGGCGGTTTGGCCTTATACTTCGCATAAGAGCTGTGAGTGACTCTCTTTTGATCGCCATTGTATGATTGTCGCGTGGGCCCTATACTACTTCAGAGATAAATACAAGGGTTTGGCCTTATACTGCATAAGAAATGTGCATGAGACTTTGATCACTGGCCGCCACAAGATCGTCGACGTGGACCCATACTACGTATACGGCGCGTGCCTTATGCTCTATAAGAGCGAAAGCCTTATACTTAGTGTATAAGAGCGGTGTGCCTCAGACTTGAAGATTTAGTATGACATGTCTTTATACTTTGTGTATAAGCGCCGCCTTTATACTTCTGTGTATAAGTAAGCCTATACCCAGATAAGTGCGTAGGTGATTGTTGATAGTCCATTCCCCGCAGTAGACGATTGCTATACGCGCATTGTGAGGACGGTATATCGTGGCTTATACGTATAGATAAGTAGAGGTTCAAGGACTAGAGTTTTAGTCAGTTGCTGAAGCCCATTGATTTCTTTCTCGAAATTGTGTGTCATTAACCTTATATTATATCTTCATGTATTATGTCCGAGATTTCCTCAAATTATGTTGTATGACCTTTTAGGTAGTCCCGATATATGTATTTCATTCATTTGACTATTATATTATCGATCGACTCATTCCGTATGGTAAGTTCACCCATGTGTTAAGGCTCTCACTAAGTTTCTGGCTTACACCCTTTTCGTATCAAGGCGGCATTTCATTTGTGCCAAAGTTGACAAGCGGCGCTTGAGCCAAGAGGTCAAGCTTGGTAGTTTTGTCTGAGTGGCTAGTGAGCATCGGGTGCGTAGGATCCTCACAAACATTACGGTTGCTAACTATTTGATTGCTGTTTTTCCTTTTTTGAAACTTTAGCCTTGTCGGCCGTTATTTTGTATTCGTGATACAAGACGATTATCTCAAGGCTGTAGCCTTGCCTACATTACTTTATTTTGGGATATAAGCCGTGTATATATATATGGGCTCATGCTTCGTATATTAGTCATTTGGATTTCTTCATAAATTTTAAAAACCGCTTGGATTTGGGGAAACTTAATTGTGATCACATTTTTGGATGAAACGAATTGCATTTAAATCGAAGTCGCCCATCATGGTGACTGCGTTCGGATTTTAACGATTTCACTCAGTGGCCGCACTGGCTGGGTCAGTCACATCGTGGGGATACGAGATGTATTTGCCTGATTACTAGAGTTATAGTCGTTGTCGAAGTCTCTTGAGTTCTTTTCTCGTGATTGTGTGCTTTATCGAAACTTTCATTATATCTCCATATATGATGTCCGAGACTTTGGAATTACATGCTAGCGAATCTTATTGGGTAGTCCTCGATATATATACATATTTTATTCATATTTATATGTATTGTTTGGACTCCTGTGTTCAGATGGTTTAAGTTCCCACTGAAAGCAAGTGTTCACTAAGCCACGGCTTACACCCCCTTTCGCTATGGGAGGCATTGTCAATTGTGCGGAGCTGGCAATGAGCCAAGCAGGCCGTTTGGAGAGTTTCATTCCTGAGTGGCTGCGTGAGCATCGGTAGCCGAGATCCTACAAATTTAGTTTCGATGTGTCACAACTGATTGTTGTATTTTCTTTTCAATCTTTTAGCCTTGTCGGCAGCTATGTCATTTTGTATTCTAAATACGATTTACTTTCAGAAATTTCTAAGCCGCATTATCGCTTTTCGATGTCAGTTTATATATATATATACGGGTTGCCGTTGGGATATCAAATTGGCTTTGGATTGAAATGAAAAACGTTTATTGGGAAAATTTAATTGTAATCAAATTTTTGGATGAAACAAGTAGCTTTAAACCGAAGCCGCCCATCGGTATGTACATTCGTGTTCCGGATTATAATGACTTTCACCTCAGGGCGGCCGACCTGGGGGTATGGTCGCGCGCGTTACACCAACCCCGCTGGGTTCTTGACTGACCACCCTTGTTCCTTATCATCTTTTGGATATCGTTCAACCCATGCACTTTGTCACCAGTAACCTCAGAAGGTAGCTATCTCATGGCATTGGCTTTGGCGGGATCATAGTTCCGCTTCACAGATGTCATAAGTTTTTGGATCCATGGTGCCAGCGTTCTATCCTCGTCCTTTCGAGGTGTCACAAACTTTGGGCGGGCAACGCTCGGCACCTTTTCTCTCGGTTGGAGCCGAGGCAGCGCCAAGCCTTTGAACAAGTTTCGACTATATCCTCCTCTCGCTTCTACAAGGCTAAACAACCGGCTGAGTGCATTGAGTAAGAATTCCCAGTGGCGCCCGGCCCTTTATATATGCGCTTTTGTTCTTTCTTCTCAGAGTATTTGGCATCATGAAGGGCAACCTCAAATGTTGAATGGGTTGGCCTCGCCTTTAATAGGTTTTTCCATTCATTCTTTTACAATACTTCAAGTATCAGCGGAGCTGCAGGCGGACAGCCAAGTACGGCCAAGCAGATCCAAGGTCTTCCCAAGAGACGCAGTATGCGACCCAGCATCTATCACGTGAAACCAAGCATGGGGTCTCCAATTCCCCTTATCATCACTTCAAGCGCAAGTTCACTTTTTCCGAGTATTCACTCTCGACTTTTGTTAAACCTTCTTGATCATAATGCTGATCAGTTGTAGTTCACTGAGACGCCCAACAATTTTAATGCTCGAGTGGTGATTCACAGCCCAATCCTCCATCTACCAACATTCTACTTATCCGACTTTCACATACGTACTTCGGCTGTTACGTAGTGGCTTATTATGGTGCCAATTCTCGCTGAAGGTATTCAATGCTGAATCTAACAACGAAAGAATGGGAGCTGCTTGGAGTGGGTAACTTTACCCTCAATGCCTCTGTCATGTTAAGTCTTTGTCGATTTCAACACATACATGACATGCCGTAGCCTTTCATCGCCCGGTGCAATGCCCCCATGCTTCTCGTGGATTAACTTGCTCTCGAGAAAAGTCTGGGCATCTTGACTTCAAAGGTTCAAAACGGGCGAGGGCGAGCATGGCTCTACAGCACCTTATGAACATTCCAGGTTATTTCCTTTCGTATGGTGTCCATCACTCTCTCTTTGGAAGATGAATCACCAATTGGATGCCCTAGTATTCTATGATACTTAGTGTGTTGGGCCTGCTTCATCACTTGCCTCCACGGGCCTCTATCGATTGGGAGTTCTATAAGTTTCTTTGCTTTTAATAGCTTAGAAACATCAAGGATCGCCGGAATCCGGCGAAGTGGATACTCTTCTCTTGAGTGTAAGACGCTCTTTTCTTTCCAAGGTCAAGTCCGCCTCGACTGTAGTTTTCAAGGTGAATTTCGCTGCTTTAGAAGTCAAAGCAACATGTGCTTCTTTTTTTTCAAATCCTCGAAGTTTCTTCAAGCCATTGGATCATACTTGGCCTTCGAGTAAGCAGGTGTGTCAGTGTATACGCCATATGCCCTTTTGTTTCATACAATGCCGAGCCCATGTCATGTGCTCTCAAGCAAGCGCCGGTCTGGAAAGTATTCTCGTATGATGCATCGCAAGTCCTAATACCTACCTTGGATGCACATGCTAATATATGAAGACTCTGAGAGTCCATCATTACATTTCAAGCTTAGACTCCTCTCCATCTATTACGAAGTCATATCGCTTCTCTCCTTCCTCTCGCTTAAAGACACGTTAGCCTCTATCTTCGACAACCGCTCTCTTTGGTACCAAAGAAGCCACCGACGAACTCTTCTTCTAGTTGAGTGAAGCTATATATATATATGGTTCCGTGCTCCAGTACCACTTAACCATTCCCTTTGAAGAAAGCGAACGAATTATTTAACCATTTCATCCCCTTCGCCTCCCAAATATCAAGGTATTGCTTCAAACAAATTGGGCTATATGTCAGTTTGGGGTTCCCAGCCCGGCCAAAGTGTTCGAACTGCGGTCATAGCCTTTGGGCATCCTTCAAATGGGTCTATACGGGAGGTATAGGCTGGCTCGAATTTCCAGTAAGCCTACGGTGCCACTCGGCCTTGATTTCCTTTTTATTTCCCTAGTATGTACTTCTTCAATCGTCATAGGATCATCCCATCCGCCGGGATGTTAGGAGTTTCTAGCACGCTCCACGCATGATGAACTTGAGGCATAATATGAGATAGACGAAACCGCCTAGAAGCTACGCTTCTACTATTTCAGAGTGACTTCAAGCGCTTCTGTTTACGCTTCTTGATCACTATCTTCCCGACATTTGAATGATAGAAATATCTTAAGCCGTTGCATCTTTTGAAGCAAGCTTTCTACCATCCCTGTTAGCATAGCCATTTGTTCTTTCAAGGATGTGATACTAGTCATCATTGTTGGAGCCAGAAGATCTATAGAGCTAGTGAATGAGCCAAACTCTCGATCGGGCAGATCCCCAACGGGCGCATCATGAACCACAACTATTTGAGTTCTCCGGCGTTGGGTCTTGATCGTCGAAGTGCTCAACTCTACGCCGACATGAAGCGGCAAGACATAACGGTGTATATAGCTGCACCCGTCGCTTATCGTGGTCACGACTTTCTCCTCTTCGGTGGCCCCGGTAATACGTTAGCCGCGAGATCTCGGCGGCTCTTCGAGCAGACATCTCTTTGTCAAAGAGTAATGAAGTAGTAGTTGGATAGCCCCACCGGCTTACTAATGACTCAGAATGCAAAGAAGAATTCTATTATTTATGAAAGGTACAATAAAACCCAATCAGAGGGGAAGACTCCATGCCTATAGGTTTTTCAAATTGGAAGAGGTCGGCTATCTAAACTATGAGTCCCTAAGCCTTGATTTGAGCTGACTTGAGTTGGATATGCACTTTATTACGACGTAATTCCTCACTCAAATACGCTACGTAATCCCATAACCAACTAAGATTTATCATAAAATTCACTATGGAAAAGTCAACTAAAAAGTCAACTATGTCAAAACCCAAGAAATATCTCGAAGACTTGAAATTTCTCTTACCTTTAACTCAAGAGAACGATGGGAGAATATTCACAACCGATCTGAAGTTCGAGCGACAATCGAAGAGAGAAATGGAAAAATGAAATTTTTTTAAGGGGAGGCTTAATTTCGCCAAACGGCGAAAAGAAGACGAAGTCATGATGATGATGATGACGTGGGAGGATATGTATTTAATAGATATTTAAAAAACTGAAACCTGCCTTGCTGCTAATTCTCCGCTTATCGCATTTTAAAACTCATCTAACCCGATTTCAAAGATAAAATTCTTCCATGGCAACACTAAATTATAAAATGAAATTGCCCAAAAGTTTTACTAAATAATAGATATCATCGAAAAAAATTATACTATTCCCTGTCCCACCAATCGAAAAAATTTAATTTTTTTTTTTTTTTTTTTTTTGTAAACGGGTTATTACAATCTACCCACCTAATAAAATTCGCCCCTCGGAAATTTGGCTCGTAACTCAATCCGTCAGATAAACTCAACGCACCTTTCTATTACGCCCTATCACCAACATCGTGACACCTGTCACCTACTCAAATTTCCCCAATATAGTATCTCGCTCTTCAGCTCCCATAATATCTTATGTCAATTAACTTCTAAAGCAAGACTCTCCACCATAACACATTCAACCGGCCAATTTTTCCTATTCAAGCTTATCATCTTATTGCTCTGCTTGTTATTATCATTATCAATCTTAGTATTATAAACATCCTCAATTGCCTCCAAAATACCACTCAAAAATTAAAATTCATATCGCCAATACCGATACTGTCCACTCATAATTTGTGTCACCATACTACTCCATATCACATAATCAAACGAGTAAACAGCAAAATTTCACCACACGCTCGCATTCACAACTACTATAAAATAACTTACAAAGATAAACCACAATAACATATGTATAACAATTCACCTTTTCTCCCGGCAGGCTCACCCTTCGAACACCCCACATCATCTCCATATTCTCAAATCAAACAATTCACAAATCACACATATAATACCAACCATACACACAACAATCTCAATGTAGCATCCATAATACACGATACAACAATTTCATATAGGAACTATTCTCGTAAAAATATATTCACAGATACGTCCATAACACAAATATACTCCAATTGAACACACCCAATCATATACAAATTTAAACATGAATACCACAAAAATAACCTCAAACACAACCACCGTTCAAGTCAACATTTCACAATTTCACTATTAAAGCCACAGATAAGTTTATAACGCAGGTACACAGGCACAATCAATTACCATATACTTCACTCAACATATATAAGGTAACAACCGAGTGATAAACTTCAATTACTCCAAGTATCCAAGAGAAATTTTAATTATTTTAAAGATCAACTCTTTACACCACGATCAATTTCTAATCCCATGACTACATGTCACTGCATCCTCCCTAACTAACCTTTTATTACCCTTAAATTCACACAATTGCCCTTAATTTATCAACAACTTCAAATTTAACACCAAAGGAATTCTCCAATATTTCCCTAAGATAATCTCTTGCCTCTTCTCTTAAATCCTCAAACATATTCATCCGCATTCCATCTCCAAAGTTGCTTCAACCTAAAGTTTACATCCTCGCACGATCATTACTATCACAAAGATGCAATTTACTCAAACACCGAACTCTTACTTAAACATTATTAACGATAACTCAACCTCTTTTTCTTATTCGCCTCATTTGTATTCACCTCGACTTATTTATCATTTCCCATCAAACCTACATTTCACACTTCCTTATAATCACAGATCTTAGTTAATCCAAGAATCTACTTATAACCCATCATATTCCCTTAACTCCAATTCCCGAGTATATCGTGTATACACTATCACCCTTATCCTTACTCACATCACCATAAAAATCTCATTAGTTAATCGCATTACCACATCAACTATTAAGACTTTTCCCAAAAATATGGGATCACCCAATATCTCATAATATTTCTTCCTCGATACCTTGCATCATATTCTAAATCCCATTACATGTATCGCTCCAATATAATCTCTCTCATAAATATCTACTCATCGCATCCGATTCCATATATGCCCAAATTACCCATCTCAACAAATACATAACCCGACGCACGCCATATTAATACCCAATTCATTTCACATATCTCCTAATATAACACACATCTTAATCAAATAACACCACAAAAACACAGTAATGCAAAGTAAGTCTCGTAGCATCTCGCACGCGAAGTCAACGAAATTCCCAAGTTGGCGCCTCAACAAATAACGATTCGGGAAAAGAAACGAACTCAAACCGTAAAATGACTCACACACAACACACTTATAACCCGAACTCAGGCACATAACCACACAAGACACCAAGAAATATAAACCTAGGCTCGATACCAAAATCAGAATGACCGCTTCCCAAAGGGTTCCCCGAGGTCACCGGGACCGCCACCAACCAGATAATCGAGTCACCAACGATTGATAACAATAAAAATGACTTCTTTTTACATCATATATAAAACAATATAACTCGGCCCATCTATGGTAATCCAACCAATAGTACAACAAATATCAAACTCATAATATAAATACACATCAAACAATTTGTTATGTAACTCGAGTCAATAATAATTATAAACAATGTAAAACTTCACAAGATAAAAGCATGACTGCTGAGGTCTTCAAGCCACCATCGCCATCTCGCTGGGTACGCAAATTACCGCTGACGACATCTGGCCATTCCGCTAACTCAGTAATTAAAACGTACCAACATGTGAAAATAGAAGTCACTAAAAAGTCGAGTGAAATAACAAGCATTTAAGTTAACCTACCCGATCGCATCTAATAAGAAATATTTAGATTCCTCACCATTTAGAGACTATATACCCCAAGAGTATTATTTTATAGGTTACTGCCACAAAATAAAACTTTCCTTATCAAGCTTAACTAACACCGATAACCCACACTACGCCAACAACTTTACTCACAAGACACCTTAATTACAAGAGGTGTTTCTCTATCATATCTTTTAGCATAGCTAATTCCCAATATAATATACACTCAAACACACAATGAATCTTAAACATATATCTTAACCTCTCATAACTCATGCATATACGTACTCAATCAATTTATCTTTAGTTCACTTCTTTAAAGTACTACTCCCCCATTTTACAATCATATATTCCTCCTATGACAACTAATGTTCCTCATAAG
Organism: Lithospermum erythrorhizon; assembly: GCA_019722365.1. NCBI lineage: Eukaryota > Viridiplantae > Streptophyta > Magnoliopsida > Boraginales > Boraginaceae > Lithospermum > Lithospermum erythrorhizon. The sequence goes on along the minus strand of JADFUC010000742.1, from coordinate 71,035 downwards.
ACCTTCCAAATATATGTATTTCTTATCATGACCGAGTAATATATCTTGAATCCGCATAACCTAAGTAATAGATTTATCTTCTATTTTCCATTTAGTATACTTTAACTTATTTACCTCCATGGTATCGTGTCGTGGTTAGATCAAGTACTTATATTCTAGCACATTTGAATCCATTTTTCACCCATATATATATATAAAATATCATCAACATCATTTCCATGCATTAGCATAAACTTCGCTTATAATTTCAAGCCTCCTAATGTTCTCCTTCAAAAGGTACCTCATCCATTAGCCACTTAAGATATAAAGAACATGAGTCTAACAAAAGACAAGAATGTCGGTAAGGTTACAACCGAAAATAAATACCGTGATTCCTAAGAAAAATAGTCACGGCTAAGGCCGACGCTTAAAAAATGAAGTATAACTATCAAAGCACTGCTGCTAGCACAACAACAAAGATAGAATAGTCATCGTAGCTTCAAATATGAATAAAATACGTATACAGATTATCGGATAAAGTCATACAATATAATTCCACATGAAGTCTCGCATATAACACATGAATATATAATGTAGGGTCTGACAAGCACACAATCACCCAAATGAAATCACAGAGACTCAACAACGACTAAAATCTGGGGCCATCAAACCTCCTATCTCTCATATCCCTGAATACCAAGTATACCATCCTCTAACGCGCATAAGGCTCAATCCGCTCACCCGCAGAACGGACAAATCGGTCAATCACCTCGCACTTATACCGCAAAGATAAGGCCAAACCGCACTTTATACACAAAGTATAAGGCACACGCATTCTATACACAGTGTAAGGCACACCGCACTTATACACAAAGTATATAAGGCACACCGCACGCTATACCGTGAGTATGGGCCAAACCGCACGCTATACCGTAGTATAAATACCTCGACACGCACACAGCTGAAAGCTTGTATCAAAGAGAATCATACCGCACGCCTATACCGGTAGCATGTGGCCACCCCGACAACGCACAATGTTGTGTCGACAAAGAGAATCATACCGCACGCTATACCGTAGTATGTACAAACCGCACGCTATACCAGAGTATGTGGCCACCGACAATGCACACAAGAAAGCGATCAAAGAGAATCATACCGCACGCTATACCGAGTATGTACAAACCACGCTATACCGTAGTGATAGGCCACCACAATGCACAATGTTGTCGATCAAAGAGAATCATACTCGCACGCCATACCGCAGTATGTGGCCAATAAAGGCCACATAATCCCGCAAGTGAACAGAGAGTCACCAATCCCTAGTAGTCCCAACCATAGGTCATATCCCACACGCCAAGTCACCAAAATTATACATAACTCCATCGAACACCTCCTCAAACCAACTACTTTACTTCCAACAATACAGAAGCATACAGCCTAATACATCACACAATCGTAAATCAATCAGCAACCGCCGCCGAAGGCCACATAAATACCACAAAAAAGCCGACAAAGCCACATAAATACCACAGTGCCGACAAGGCCACATAAATACCACAAAAGGCCGACAAAGCCACATAATACTCACAAAGTTGCCATCAAGGCCACATAATACGTAAATATAAGTCGGGGAGTTCAGCCATCACTTACCTCAAACCACCAATGCCGTTGCATCAGTAGTCACATAATCATATTAGGGCTCACATAATCGCACAACCATTACATGTATACCATTCCCCCGTGAATCATATCACAAGGACATATACACCATTCTTTCACATAATTATATTACAAAGACCTCGTACACCCTTACACATAATTATAATACAAGTGACAGTACACCATTCAAAGAAGTACATATGTAATACACGCCAGATAAGTACTCACTCTCGCTACCTACCGCAAAACCTTCAATGGAAAGACAATCAAGGTAACCGCTCTTTTCCACCCATCAACTTCTAAACAACACCTAGCATAATCAAGACCTACTACTATATACCATGCTCTAGAAGATACATACATAACCAACTCCTTAGGGGGAACTATTTCAAATGGTATAACTCATCTGATAAACTATCGAATTATAACCTACCTGACACAACCCAATCGATTCCCCGCTAAATTCCATCTATCACTTTCTCATTACAATCGATTTATAAGTTATTCTAACTAATCATCAAGTCCATAATTAACAATCTATACTCCGAAATATCAATTATAACTCAACCCTCGAATTTACACTTTTTTCAACATAACACTTTTAATCTAATTTTAAATCACCACCTAACATCATAACAACTATAACAAGGTCCCACATAACCTCCTACACATTTAAAGTCTTATAAAATATCCATATAAAAAGTCAACCGAAACCTAAAAGTCAACTCGACCATAACGGCCCTCAAACGATCTCTAAATCACCAATTCCTCAATACTCAATACGGCCACAACTCCATAACCAACCAAGATTTATCATAAAATTCAATTATGGAAAAGTCAACCAAAGTCAACTATGTCAAACCCAAGAAATATTTCCTCGAAGATCTCAGCCTCTACCTTAACTCGAAGAGAACGGCTGGGAGAACAATATTCTACAACCGATTCGAAGTTCGAGCGACAATCGGCAGGTAGAAATGGAAAATGAAATTTTTTTTAAGGGGGAGGGGCTTAATTTCGGCCAAAACGTATAAAAGAAGATGGCACAATGACGATGATGATGGAGGATATGTAATAATAGATATTTAAAAAAACTCGAGTCCCTGCCTCTATTTCTAAGCACTCTCCGCTTATCGTATTTAAACCTCCACGAACCCGGATTAAAGATAAATTCTTCCATGGCAAACACTACTAAATTATAAACTAAATTTACCAAAAGTTTTACAATATTATCATCTAAAAAAAAATTATACTATTCCCCTGTCCTACGACCGAAAAATTAATTTTTTTTTTTTTTTTTGTGAACTCAAGTTATTAGCATTTTATATGCATAACTTGAACAAATAATCAAATATGGACATAAACAAGATCACTTTAATTTATATATTTCAGATATGCAACATATGAATAACAAGAACACTTAAAAAGTACCAATGAAGTCTCAACAAAATTCTTTTCCCCAAGCCTTAACAACAATCCAAATCCATGAGCACTTCAATTGCAGTGTGACTCTAGTTGTTCCCAAAGGCACCTGTGGAGGGGGCCTAATCCCACACTCGAAGCTCAGCTAGAACCGATATTAATTGGATGAATAGAACAAATCAAACTCCTGATTTCTTGATGAAGAATTTTGGCTCTCTCTAAGGAGGAGGGAGGCCGATTTTTCTTGTTTGGCTTTTAGGTTTTTGTTGCTTAATGAAACCCTAATGAAAACCCATATATATATAGGAACTTATTTGACCTAAAAGCCTAGCCCGTTAGTTATTGGGGATCGACTGCTAAGCACAATCCTTCCACTTGCAGTGTAGTTTACTTCATACATGAAATATAAATATAACTCAACGCCATCAGATAAAGGTGACCTTCTAGCTCAGATAATAAGAATATATAATAATATAATCACCTCATTAATATTATTATAACGGTTGGTGCAATGGCATCTAGCAATCCGCATAACACCTAGTATTATCGCAGAACCCAACTAGTAATTACATTTACTATAGGGCCAAACGCTCCATTTATGTAATCACATTCACTAAACTATAAATGAATTAGCAATACTATCGCAACTGGAGATAATAATAAATAAAACCAATAACTATTGATTTCCAACAGTTTTGTGGTGATTTCCCATGACTTTTTTTTTCTTCATTTTTCCCATGACTTTCTTTAGTCGAACTACAAATCATACTGATAAACCAACAACATCGGGTGCGCCGCAATCACCATGACTCTCCGAGGGACCGAGATTCACTCAGAGTATCAATGACGGACAAATCCCCTCTAATATATCAACATCTACCGCTATACTTATCAGTGTCACCTAACATATGTCGCTATGATCTCCGCTAGTGACGTTGACATAGTCAAAGCACATAACGCATATATCATAGATAGTTATATATGCAAGTCTAAGAATCAAGCAAACTTCAATAGTTCTAAGTAAAATTCATAGAGAAAGATATACATATCTTCTATGATTGCACTGTCAAACTACCTCAGCTTATACAAACCGACAACCCATAAGATTGATTAGACTACAAAGTTCTCCTCATGATCCAAGAAAATCGATCATCAATCAATCACTATGTCAATAACAATTGCTAGTTGCCCCAAAATCATCAACATTTTACTAAGAAAAATGGTTATCTTACGCTTTCTAGACTCAAGAAGTTCTCTCTTATCAACGCCACTAGTCATTTCTCTAGAAATCAAGTAGACATGCCTTTAGATTTATTATTTCAACCAATCGTGAAACACAATGACTATATGAACGTAATTACTTATTCATATGTCACAGCACAATCGTGATTGTAAGACAAGAACTACTTGTTCAATCAATCGCTAACTTATTTCGTATGTTGAACTAGCTCCCACCGAATCCTCAGACGTGCGCTTCATCTTCGATCTCGCGAAAGTAAACTTTGATTTAATCACGTAATCATATATCAACTACGTAGATGCTTCGTCAAGTCCACACGTGATCCTTAAACTCGCATGAATCTCTTAGGTCCTTTAGGATATGCAAAGCCTGAAGGTAATGATTACAATCACGCCCCAACTGCAAAGCTTACTTGTAAGTAGTTCTTTACATTCATCTACCGTGTCTCAACCACGGAATCGATGGCCAAGATTATCCTAATATAGTTCATACATCAGTAGTAGAACGGGTTTTATGTGTTTTACCATACTCTGCCTCAAACCGCTATCCGGTTCAGTTTCTTCAAATACCCACTTACATTCGGTCGAGTCCCACTAGTTAAGGTAATGTACGACAAAACCTCATTTTGGTATATAAAGACTACTTCGTGTTTTATGGCGCTTAGCCATATTCCTGTTATCATTAGTAGTGTTTAGAACACAACTAAAGTGTGTTATATCTATTCTATTAAATGCATATTTTAATAACATTACCAACAATACAAATTGGACTGCAATGTCAGTAATACCGAGTTCAAGCTTTCTTTAGTTTACTCTCCGAGTATAGCTTGTAGCCACCTCTATTCATGAATCACTTGACTAAAAGTGTTCCACATAGGACAACTTTCTATGACACTATTCTCACATTGAGTTCCAGGAGAAGACCAACAACTGATCCATTCCCTGTAACTATAGTTACCTCTTATTCTCTTAAATTTACTACAAAATTTATCTCGAATCCGCTGCTACTGTCTTTTTTAAGAAAACCGCACAATTCATATTATGAATTATGCCACGCCATGGTCGCGATGCATAACACATGATCCCGACATGGCATACGTGTCAATCATATTACCATGAAATAGATTTCAACCACTTCAATCGCGCGAGGTCCATTTGGGTGAGAATGTAATTTAATAGAAAGTTGTCTTGTCAATAAGAGAATCTGTTTATCATAAAATTTAATCTATCACATATTTTATTCACCTCAAGCTTCATGATGCATTATAGTCTTAACAAGAAAATATCATCTAACATTATATTTATATCTTGTGATTAATATAGCATATGTCACATGTATGTAATTTAAGCTTACAAATGTATAAGAATCAATTACCGTTATACCTTTACAGGTTGTAATAGAATTCCTTTAGTACTCAATGTACAAAACATTATGTCCAATTGTGTTCCCACTAACCTTTAAGGAACTCAAGGTTCATCTTTACTCTTGACCCTTTTGATCTCAATCAAAATATCAAAATTCCAACTCCATTATACTATATTCATTGCAACTCGGATATCGGGATAGTATACTACTTTTCCTTCTTTATTCCTCGCTTGAGACATGAACTTCCAATAACAATGTCAAGTATCCATCATCACTTATCATTACTTAGGAACATTTTTTAGATCACTCACTTAGACACACACATGTTACAACACGTGGGTAATCAATAAATAAAAGTTTGAAATAAACATGTGCATAGTCAACCAATGAATATATTCAACATGGTCGAAACCAAATGTTTGATTCATTTATGACTATATGTTCATTTAATGGAAACACGTCTCTTACTTCTAATGAATCACTATGTGTAAGGTAACAGATCAGTTTTATACTCTCGACTGCTGCATTCCAATTCTATTTCACCTTGTGATGACCTTGGCAATCTATCGGATTATTTATTCATATCATCATGTGTCTTTTCCATTAGGCATCAACACATCAGAATTCCTACATAATATTCTTGATATAATCGAAAGGTTTTAATTAATCGATTGGGTGTTTCCAAAGGAGCCACTTGAATACATTCAAGTCGTATACTTATTTCCACTTTTACACTTCATAACAAAGATATTATACATACAATAAATTATAATTTATAGATAGAAATAAATAGCTTCTGTGGTCATGTACACGACGACATAATCTCAACATTAGACTCCCATGTTAATTATGTCTACTTCAATGACATAATATTAACTCGTCTCATACGAGACGCTTTCAAAGTTCGTTATCAAACATAACTCTCTTTGTAGTTTGTCTCACAAATGAGTATGAATAAATTTAATTTAAAGGTCAACAGAACAACTTTGATATGAGTTTATTCCATTCATTGTGTTTTCAACTACATCAACATACTCTTTACTCAGATCACTCAACCAATGACACATCTAAGGTAGAATGAAAATTATTTCGATATAACAAATTGAAAGATTTCATCCATTATGTTTTAACTTCATTAAATACACTTACATACAAATCTTATCGTTCTTGGGCGACTAAACATGTCTCATTCCTCGGATAATACATTAATCATGTCGATGATACTTAATTCAGAACTTGATAGTATTTATATGGTCCTCCCTATACTCTTTTCAATTTTGATATATCATTCAATGACTTACATCCTCGATCAACTTCTATGTGTTCATACAAACTTAATCAAGATCAACGAACCTTCCACTAAGTCTAGTAAGAGTTGACTTAGTTCATCTTTTCAAGATTGTATTTAAATCTTGTTAAAGTCATTTCCACAACTATCACTCAAGTTGTTTGTTATTCAAAATATCATGTCCTTTAAGAGGAAGAATAGAATGACATTTCTCTAATCAGAATCACTTGATAGATGGAAATATGTATGTGTCCATATTAAATATGACATCCACTTTTACTCATATAGTTTAAAAGAAAATAGTTTGAAATTTTAAGCATTCATAGAGGATTTAAACTCGCTAAGTAATTTATAATGAGTCACCTATCATTACACAAGAGCTCAATTATCTTTCTTTGTGCCTCGCTCTCTTGGCTAGTAATTATACTTGGCCTCGTGGATCATGATCTAAAACCATGTGAGTCAAAACAAGGTTCAAGATAATCGCGCTTTAGCCAATAATGACATTACGAATGATAGCAAATCATTTGAGATATGAGGTTTTATCAAACCTCTCTTTCTATTCCTCTAGTTTTATTTAATATCCTTCTTTTTGTGCTTAATTTTTTGAAATAATGAAATTAACCATTAACTTCAAATCGTAGTTCTTTGTGCACTCAACTTTACAAGGACATATAACTAAGCGTATAACAATGCTTATCGTTCTACAAACCATGTTTATGTTTCGTCATAAATCATGAAATTAATTTCATCGTCAGAAACTAAATATCAATGACATGTCTTGAAATGTAGATACACAACATTTCAAGATCATCAAATAGCCGCTCTCATTTGGTTACAAAAGAGATTCAACAAATTATTTAATACTTAGCCGGTGGCTACGAGGGGCAATAACATATTAGTCTTCATAGCATCATCACCTTCGATTGAGATCAAAATTTAATTATCTCTCAATCATATCACATGACGTTGTTAACTTGAACCTAAGTTCAGATAAAGTGTCCATATGATTAAATCAAGTTTCGAATAATTGTGGTATTCAATACTTGTGTTTCTATTAGTACATAGCCATCTTCAATGGCTTATGAAAGATAATGCGTTAGCATTTATAATACTATATTACCACAAGCTTATGAATTTCTCCTTAACTTGTTTTATTTCACACAATAAAGTTATCTTTTAATTTGCCCAATTAACGGTGAATAAATAGGTAAACGTAGTGTGCCAATCATAATAGAAAATATGCAATTATAGATAGTGTAGCTCAAAAACAATCAAACATATTTTACAAATAAATTATAAATATTATACCCGTGCTTCAAATCTCACAAAATGTACAAGGTATCCAAGATCTGTTGTGGTTGGAACTAAATCCAAGAATATCAAGAACATTTTGAACCATCAACCAGATTAACTAATCAATCAGGTACTGTGTATCCACAAATGTAAAAGGTATCCAAGATCTGTTGTGGTTGGAATCCAAACGGCAACACTGCAACATTTTGAATCCCAGCACAACGGTATCCACCAAATGTACAAGGTATCCAAGATCTGTTGTGGTTGAATCCAAATGGCAACACTGCAACATTTTGAATCCCAACACAACGATAGATTAACTAATCAATTGTGTACCACGACACAACTCTTGGGTCACTAACACTCCTAACAAGGTGTTACCCGACAGTGTATCACCGAGCCCACAACGTTAGTGGAAATCACCGGTTAAGCTACCAATTAAACCAATACGTTACTTTGGAATGATCATCTGAAAGCCCACAACGTTAAGTGAAATCACTTCAACATGATCCATTTTCATACCTATCACGACACTAGTACACCTCGCCATCACGCTGCTGTGCCCGTAGTCAGAATTTACCCGCCCAGTCAAATCAGCCTGACAAGTAGAAAGGCCATTAAAACCGAACACCGTAGTCACTAAACCGACGGACGACCTTTTCGCTTAAAACACAATTCGCTTCATCCAAAAACGTGATCACAATTAAGTTTCCCAAATCAAAATAGTTTTTAAAATTTATAATCCATCACCGACATCGAACGACTAACCCATATATATATATACAATAACATATCCCAAAATAAATTAATGCCTAAGAAGGCTACAACAGATGATACGCATCAGATCCTCAATACAAATGACAACAAATTGACAAGGCTAAAGTTCAAAAGGAAAATACAACAATCAAAATGGTTGACAACACATCAAAATGAGACTGTGAGGATCCTCCTCACACGCCGATGCTCACCTACCTACTCTGAACAAAAAACTCTCAAACAAATTGTCTAACCGTCAACGCTGCACAACGAAACGCCGCCCAACGCGAAGTGGGCGAAGCCGAGAAACTTAGTGAAACTTAACATTAATGGGTGAACTTTACCATACGGAACGAGTCAATCAATAATATAGTCAAATATGAATAAAATACATATATCTTCAGACTACCTAAAAGTGTCATACAACATCATATTCCAAGGAAATTCAGACATAATACATGAAGATACGATAAGGTTCACTAGTTAATAATAATTTCAGAAAGAAATCAATAGACTCAACAACGACTAAAACTCTACCATCAAACGTCCTATCTCTCATATCCCACCGGTATACCAACCTCTAACGCAAGATATACTCAATCCGCCTACCTCAAGTGAACGACTAATCATCAATCACCCCAAGACTTATACCGCAGTATAAGGCCAAACCGCACTTATACACAAAGTATAAGGCACACCGCACTTATACACAAAGTATAAGGCACATCGCACTCATACACTAAGTACAAGGCACACCGCTCTTATACACTAAGTATAAGGCACACCGCACTTATACACTAAGTATAAGGCACACCGCACTTATACACTAAGTATAAGGCACACCGCACTTATACACTAAGTATAAGGCAAATATCGTCGCATATCCTGCAAGGAAGGAGAGTCACCTAACCCCTAATCATCCCAACATAGTCAAATCCTGATAATTAAGTCACCTCAAGTCATAGATAACTCTATCCATCACCTCTCACAACTCCCAAACAATATCCGCCTAAAACATCTCACAATCAACTCAAACACAATCACGACAAGGCCACAAATCATAAGCTACGAAGGCCACGGAAATCGAATAATAAAGTTGGAGTTCAAGCTATTACTTACTCAAGCAATCTTCAACCCCTACGTATTTATAATCACACATAATCATATAAGAATTACATGTATTTCATTCTCACGAAATCATAACACAATAACATGTTCACACAATTTATAATGAATACGTAGTAACACCCGCGAGATAAGTCCTCACCTCCGCTACCTAACACAAAACCTCCACGAACACAATCATAGAATCGCTCTTTCTATGATCAATGCCTAAATAAACACCCAGAAAGTATAATCAAGACCTACTACTATACTAACATGACGGATAAACTATCGACTATAATCCCATCTGACATAACTCCAATCGATCCTCAAGTAATTCCATCTTATTACTTAATCATTACAAATCAACTTATAAGTCATTTTAGTTAATCACAGTCCATAATTAACAACCTATAATTCGACATATCAATTATAACTCAACTTGAATTAACACTTTTTCAACCTAACTACCTTAATCAATTTTAAATCACCAATTTAATATCACAATAACTATAATAAGGTCCCAACATACCTCCTACACCTTTAAAGTCTTAAAACATCAACCCAAAAGTCAACCAAAACCTAAAAGTCAACAGCTATAACATCCTCAAACGAATTCTAAATCATGAATTAATCACTTATATACGCCACGTATTTCATAACCAATAAGATTCATCATAAAATTCAATTATGGAAAAGTCAACTAAAGTCAACTATGTCAAAACTCAAGAAATATCTCGAAAGACTAAATTTTTATCTTAACTCGAAGAGAATGACGGGAGAAAGATATTATACAACCGATTGAAGCCTGAGCGACAATCGGTTATAGAAATGAAATGAAATTTTTATGTAAGGGGTGAAATATCTCGCCCTAGGAGTATAAGAAGAAGAAGAAGATGATCTCAAATGACGATGTGCAAGATAAGTGTCGAGTAGATATTTAAAAACTCGAGTCCTGCTCGGCTTTCGCTTAATTCTCCTCTTTATCGCATTTCTTAAATCTCCACGAACCCGATTCCCAAAGATAAAATTTTTCATGGCAAAAACGACAAATTATAAATGTTATTCGGCTAAAAAATTTAAGAAATAATATTATCATCTAAATTATTTGTACTATCCCCCGTCCCACTGGGCCGACCGAAAATTAATTTTTTTTTTTTAAAACGCGACCAAGTTATTACACCCACTCCACTCCAATAAAATTTCACCTCGAATTTGACAACCCAAACAACCAAAAACATATAAGAACACAAAATCAAATATCACACAAAAATAAAAAGCAAATACTAACTCCACTCGCCAACCGTGAAATCCGATCCGACCCCACTTCGACATCCCTAATGTATAACCTCAGCCTTCTCATCTCGTTGTCGAAATTCCCAAGATTCATCCACAAGCACCGGCTCGAACTCTCATACGGAGAAAATCTCTCTGTCAAGCACGACATCAAAATCGACTCCAATTGCTTGATCCTCTCTCCGATCCTTTGATTTCTTTCTACTGAAATAGACGTTTATTACATTTGCCTTCCTCAAGCGGTAATTTCAATAGTCAAGTCATAATCACTCACGAATTCCATCCACCTCTCTACTCAAATTCAAATTTCTCAAGGCTTGGTAGATACTTCAAACTCTTACGATCGTGAAAACTGCATTTAACCTACATGATAATGTTCCACAACTTAACGCAAAGACTATCGCCACTAGCTCAAGATCATGGATCGAGAAGTTCTTCTCGTGATTTTCCTCAACCGCCGGGAAGCATGTGCAATCACCTTCCCATTCCTCGCATCGAACACACTTAACTCACGCAAGATCACTATAAATCATGTAGCCCCCAAACGACCTGCATCGCCAACACCGAGCCGAAGTCAACTTCCTTTAATACCTCGAAACAATCCTCATAATCATCATCCCAAATAAACGGAACCCTTTTCCTGTCAACTGTCACGATGCCGCAATCAAGGAAAAGTCCTCGATGAATCTCCTAATAACCAAATAACTCAAAGCAAACTCCTAACCCGCCACACTCAAGGGACGCCTCCCAATCGTTTCACGCCTCTACCTTCTCAAGTGATCAACACAAATACCCCTTGCCGAAATAACATGACCCAAGAATTGCACTTTGCCAACCAAAACTCACATTTGGAAAAACTTGGCATACAACCGGTGATGTTCAAGGTCTCAACAATAACCGCAAATTCCTCTCATACTCCTCCTCCCTCCGGAGTATAATTTAATATCAACGAATACCACCACAAACTCATCCGCATACCTCGAAACACCCTGGCTCATCAAATCCATAGCGTCACGGCGGCATTTGTCAATCCAAATGGCATCACAATAAATTCATAAACTATAACGAGATCGGAAAGTCGATTTCTGGAATATCCTCTCCTTTGATAACGCCATTCAATAAATTCATAATGTCCATGACTGATAAACTATCGAATTGTAATCCCATCGACATAACCTAATCGATCCCTATAATTCCATCTTATTACTTAATCATTACAAATCAAATTATAAGTCATTTTAGTTAATCAACAGTCCATAATTAACAACCTATAATTCGAAATATCAATTATAACTCAACTTGGAATTAACACTTTTCCAACTTAATTGTCTTTAATCAATTTTAAATCACCAATTTAATATCACAATAACTATATTGTCCCAACATAACCTCCTACACCTTTAAAGTCTTAGAAAATATCAACCCAAAAGTCAACCGAAAACCTAAAAGTCAACCCAACATAATATCCTCAAACGAATTCTAAATCATGAATTAATCACATACGTCACAAGCCATAACTAACTAAGATTCATCATAAATTGAATTATGGAAAAGTCAACTAAAAGTCAACTATGTCAAAACTCAAGAAATATCTCGAAATTTGAAATTTCTTACCTTAACTCAAGAGAATTAATGGGAGAAAGATATTCTATAACCGATCTTAAGCTTGCTTACAATCTGCTATAGAAATTGAAATTAAATATTTTATTTATGTGCGAATATCTCTCGCCCTAGGAGAGGCTAAGAAGAAGATCTCACATGACACGCTGAAGATAAAGGTCGATGATATTTAAACTCCCCGAGTCCCGCCTCGGTTTCTGCTAATTCTCCTTATCGTACTTAAATCTCCAATAACCCGATTCCAAAGATAAAAATTTCCCCGCAAAACTACCAAATTATAAATGTAATTGCTAAAAAATTTTAAGAAATAATATTATCATCGAAATTATTTATAGGCTCATCCTGTCCCACCGACCGAAAAATTAATTTTTTTTTAAAACGTGACGGGTTATTATCAGAGCCGCAATAAGTTGCACAACTCTAAATTGGCCTCGACATTTCGCTTAAATTTGCTGTAAGGGATTAATATTATTTGATATTATTTAACATGTTACACAACACATACTCAAGTAATATGCACATCATGAAAATAAAATAAATAATACACATTCAAGAGATATATGATATGATCCTAAAATAAAATAGACCTATTACAATACTTTACAAAGTATAATACTAACATAAGACCTTATTTCAATATTTTGTATGCAGTCTTGTATTCTTCAACTTCTGTAAAACTTCAAAGTTTTCCAAATGTCATCCTCGACAAGTCATCTTCAACGACTCCACAAATGCTATTATTTATTTACTAACCTAACTTTGACAAGACGCACGTCATAGCGAAAAATAACTAATAAATAACACGACTCAGCCTAGTCGCTTATAACGAATAAACGGTTCGTTGCATCAGACAAATATACAGCACTGTGTCATATTATTATATCCCCTATCCATTCTCATTACAATATATATATGTATGAAATTAAATCACATAGCATGGATTTATACATAAAATAGATAAATTAACTATCGTGTTTGTACAAGTGTATAATTATATTTAAATAATTATTCCAAGTTAATATAAGTACTTACAAGTATTTATATTAAACTACACTTTATTTTAGTTTCAATGTTACATGTACTTTACCAACACTTTAATTAATATTAAAAGTGGTAATAACTAAAGGGAAAGTTTTAATCAATTTCCAAATTATTAAAAATGTTTTAAAATATTTCCATATTCAAATAATGATTTGTGTGCATTAAAATCCGAAAATCAAAATTACCAAAATAGAAAATACTAATTAAATAGAATTTTAGTTAATGTAGGATTTTACCACCAACTTCATCGGCCACATTCGACCACCATCATTCGGCTCCTATAGCCACGCGTCACCTCCTATTAAAGAGGATGACGTCAGCTTTCCGTAGCATTCAATGGCGTCCTATTCTATTAACGGACGCTTATCGCTCCGACGGAAGGCACGTGTGCAATTTTTCACAAGCTGTATTTTCGATTTAATCTAATCTATTTTTCAAATTGATTTGAATACTTAAGCCATCCAACTCTTTGATTTTTGAAATGTAGATTCTATGAACAAATATAAAATTTTGAAAAATTCGAATTTGCAAAATTCAAGCCTGTAATCTTTGTTATTCACGTTTTAAAATCTAAAACAATTAATTTCCAAAATTGATTTGAGGGACTTACAAAATTCAAACAATTAAGAAAATATTTGTGAAGAACCCTAATTTCATACAGAGCCTGTTTAAATTCTAGAATGGTGAATTTTAAAGATTAAGTCACAAAAATAAAATATTTGATTTTATTGCTTTACAAAACACATAAAATCAATCTTTTTTATTACATAAACATAAAATCAATTGTGTCAATTCACATATACAATTCATGTACAGTAAAATAACACCATCAAATAGAAAAAATATTCATTCTAATAACCATGGCCGAATTCATATAAATTTTATGACATAAAATTAATCCGATTATCAATGAATAATTAAACAATGTATGTTTAACAAATCTAGATCGAAATATATAAAATTAAAGTAGGTTCTTGATGCCACTGAAAGAATTTTATATCCATAACTTGAACAAATAATCAAAAATATGCACATAGACAAGATCACTTTAATTCTTCTTTCATATACAACATATTTATCAACCGAAACACTTACAAAGGTGTACCACCTGGAACTCTCAACAACAATTCTTTCCGGCCTGTAACAACAATCCAAATCCATGAGCACTTCAATTGGTAGCGTTTTAATTACCCACACCCGTGAGGTCAATCTCACACTCGAGCTCGCTAACCTGAAATTAATTGGATGAATAGAACAAATCAAACTCTTGATTTCTTGATGAAGAACTTCGGCTCTCTCTAAGGAGGAGGGAGGCCGAATTTTCTTGTTTGTCTTTTAGGGTTTTATTGATTAATGAAACCCATATATATAGGAACTCATTTGACATAAAAGCCTAGCCCGCTAGTTAATAGATCGACTCGTTAAGACAACCGTCTCATTAATAATCTTATCAAGTTATTAACAAGCATATTTAACTAATTAATTAGTTAAACTAACAAGTCAATTAATTCAGGATCATCCAAAATTAATATTATACGTATAGTGTAATAATCTCAATTAGGAATCTCGTTGATTACAATCAACTTCCCAATTTTGCAAGTGTAGTTTAATTTCATACATGAAATATAACTCAATATCACTATAATAATATAATTGATCATTAATATTATTATAACAGTTATGCATGTGATCTAGCACTGCATAAATCTCGCATATCAGCGAGAACCTAATCAGTAATTACAATTACTATAGTCGAATGTTCCTTTTATGTAATCACATTCACTAAACTAGTAAATGAATTGTTATAATAATTGTCGCAACTGGCATAATAAATGAAACCAATAACTATTGATTTCCAACAGTTTTGTGGTGGTTTAGTGGTGGCTTAAAATTTTAACTTGAAGAAATCTTAGAGGTTTTTCTCTCCGTGATTTTCGGAGTATTTGTAGGATTTTCTAGATGATCATTCCGAACAAGGTGGGGGGTATTTATAGGCTTCTGGGCTTTGGATACTCTCTTCTGATTGACCGGTCTATTTTCACATGGGTCATGATCTTAACTGTTGATTTTGAGGCAAGATTTGGACCGTCGGATTTTTGAAAATTCTTTTGCCTCTGCAATCGGGTTGAAATCAATGAGAATTGATTCCATTTATTATGCCCGCGACAATTGAGCTATCAATTCATTTACCAGCTTGAGTTAAATGTGATTATCGTAACTTAGTGTTCAACTTAGTAATTGTATAATAGCGCTGGGTTCTCATGATAATTTCAGCGGTTAGCTTTTAGAGCGACGGATTTTATCTACTATTAATCGCTATAATAATAGTAATTGGTCAATTATTATTATTATACAACTTACTATTATCTCGAAATTTCAAAGTCACATACATACATGACGTTGATTTATATTTCATGTATGAAATTAAAGAGAATCGTATAAATGAGAAATGTATTCTCATCATGCGGTTCTACATTTTATGTAGAATATCGATTGAATGAATACACCAATTAAATAGTTATTTAATTGGCTCGAGTATTTAGTGTTTATCAATAACTTGAAAGATTATTGATATCACTCATTACTATTTAAGAAAAGTTAATTAAATAGTTCAACCATTGTCTTAACGAACTAATAGAGTTAACGAGTCAAGCTAATACTTAACTGTCAGTTTATCGAGTTTGTTTTAACCTAGCCCTATATAAGCTGCTTAGGTTTTTCTGTACATAATAATAATAATAATAATAATAATAATAATAATAATAATAATAATAATAATAATAATTTCACTTTAAAACCCTAAAGCCGCCACCCCCCCTAGCAGATTTTCTCCCAAGAAAATTGGGTTTTGGTTTTGTTCAACCTCGCTTTTACTAGCATAAATCCGTTTGATTTAACCTTCTTCCCTACAGCGATCAACCAGATATCATACTGATATTGGCACAAGGAGCCGAGTGGGGAAGTCAAATTCCACGTCAGGAATTTGGTGCTCGTGTGGATTTATTGCTTAATTTACTCGCATCAGTGACTGCTATTTATATATTATATTATGTGTATTTTTAAATAATGTAGTAAGCACTTTAACATCCCCTTGATCTAAGCGACTCAGATGATAATTATATATCCATAGTTTTCCATCGCAGAATAATATGCAACACTCCTTTGATGATGGTGTAAGGTTTTTCTAGTTCAAATATATTTATATATTGACCCCGATATTTTCTTGATATATTAAATATAGCCCCGTTGCTTCCGGAGACCCAATTTCGAGGTTTAAAATTAGGGTTAATTAATATAAAACCCTTATTTTAACTTTAATTAATTTTAGGGGCTTATTTTCCGGGAACCCTTATTCGATTGAGGATTTAATTTGAATTTAGGGTTTAATCGAGAACCCTAATTAGCCACGTGACATTTTTATGTGGCTCGATTTTAATTAACTTGATTAATTCTTCTTAATCAATTTAATTAATTTTTTTAATAAATTTTCATTGTCTACAACCATCAAGTAAATTTTTAAAAAATTAGTAAATTTACAGCCTTAATTATCACACATAATTTTATTATGAATCAAAATTATTGTGTTCATAATAAAATAAATTGACAATTTTTATCTAACCAAAACCAAAAATGTTGACTTCTTGATTATTTTTAGCATCTATCAAATGCGCTCTCACACATACGGGGGCAAGGAGGGTTTGCCAAAAAAAAAGTTGATAATATTTTTTGATATACACCTTCTATTTTTTAATTCTTGTTTTAGCCATTTAGACATAGATTAAGAAAAATAAAAAAAAAAGTCAAAAAATACATTGAAAATGTAGAATGATAATTAATTAAAACTATATAATTGGTTGGTTGAAACTAAAAGTGTAATTTATTATATTAAAACGACATACCTATTAAATTCAAAAAAACTTAGAAAGTATTCATTTATAAAATATTATATAATATATATATAAGCTTTTAATTAAAAATTGAAAATCTTTAACTATCAAAATGAGAAATTATAAAACCATTTTGGGAATGGAGTACAGGACACCATCACTACAGGACACACCATCCCAAAATTAGAGTCCGACTTAATTGCATGGGATGTATTTGTGAGATGGACAACATATTTAGGATATATTGTGCAAAGTATATTGTACACCTGATACAAACCATGCACCAATTTCGTATTTGATTTATGTAATTTTTAAATTTTTACCTTAAATATATTTATTTATTTTATATAATATTTGATAAAAATATGTTCAAATGAAGTTAATTAAATGATTTTCTATCGATATATTATCAAGATTATACAATACAAAACAAAAATATATTCACCAAAGTTTAAAAATTACAAGTATCAACGGCCAAAATTAGACAATCTTTTTATCATGGAGAGAATATCATTTATTTAATATTTAATTATGATTCTAATAATAATATGTATTTATTCCTATGAATTATTTATTTAATATTTAATTATGATTCTATCTTTCAATATTTGTTGTATCACCATTTATTTGATATTTCAAAAAGATTCAAAATAAAAAGCGAAAAATAAAATAGAATCTTGTCAACCACAATATATTATGATATATCTCTACAGACATCTAAGCTTACACGATACACCATAGGTTTATCATCTAGCTCCCAATTCAATAACACACAAATTTTAATTTTTGCACATACACACCAATTTCATATTTAATTTATGCAATTGATACATTTAATTAAATTACACATTTAAGCACCTAATTCATAAAAGTTTAATTAAAAAATACATAAAAGTCTACCAACAAAATTGATAACTTATGATTACTATATACTCATTACCGGGCCATTGCCTAAAGAGATTTTTCAATAAATAAAATTAACAAATTATTATTAGAGAAAGATTGTTCAGATTAATTTTTAATTGACGAAATTAACAAACATTATCATCCTAATTTATATACATAACATTGATTTGAATAACAAATTATAATATTTTTAGTAATCATATAAATATATTAATACTTTAAATATTTTTCATCGTTTATTAACAATATTTTTCATCGTATTTTTAATCCAGAATTATTCTTAACATAATACTTTTAATTATTCAAGTAAAAATAATGTGTCAATTTTGTATCAAACTTAATAATTTTATTAAGTATAGTCCTATAATTTCATATCATATATAATTTGTAATAGAGTCCCTATAATAAAATAATTCTATTTCGCATATGTAACCCTATATCACAGAGGGATTTGTATTTATAGTCTTCCATTTTAATTAAAATTCATCAAAATACAATTATACCATTCACAAGAAGATTTTAAATTTGCTCGAAAATCTGTAAAACTTTAAAGACAATTGCATTTTTATATAGATAGATAGATAATTTATTTAATATTTTAATTGTTATTCTAATTTTCAATATATATTGTTTTTCATTAACTTACTTAAAATTTATATTTCATTAGTCGTTTATAAAATAAAATTTTGCACAAAAAAAGGGATCTTGTGGTTCCCACAATCATAAAAATATGTATTGTGTCAACTAGACGATACTTTAGTCTTGTGTACATGAATGTAACTTTACCCACTTCTTATCACTGTTTCGTTGTGGATTTAACTCCAGTGCCAAAATTACCATAGACTACCAAATCTACGGTTGTCAATGGAAGTATTGTGATCTACATGACAATATGTGATTAGGATGATTAGATTCTACTGTAATGACCCAACCACCCAACTCGTATTCAGTGAATTGAAATTTTTCATTGATAAAAAATTAAAAATAGTAGGAGTAATAATTTCCATGAGGATTGTTTCAAATGGTCTAATATCTTTTTACTCACGTAATATCTTTTTAAGTTTTTGGATCCAATTATTATGAGTAATATTTTTCATCACAAACTAATCGGATTAATCTTAATTTTAATTGCTTTTCAAATCGTCTAATATAAAAGTGAGACTAGACGCATAATAAAGAAATTGATTTTTTTAAGAGGTATGTTTCATCAACATCATCTAAATGCGATCAAAATATGAAAGATAAACTTATAATTTGTAGACTAATTACAAATATGAATAAGATATTGTGTATTACAACCCAAATATACACACAAATTATTAAAACATGAATTAGTTGACCAACTCTCTTATGAAAAATTTGGTAAGAAGAAATAAATTAAAATAAAATAAAATAAAAATCCGTCTCTTTTAACATGGATGCCAGATGTAGCATAACATAATATCACCCATGACCACCATTTGCATGAAGAAGTTATTGATAACCTAACAGAGGACATGACTTATTATAAGCTGATGACTATGCACAAAGTCTTTGAAGCCTCATAATAGTTAGTTGGGAGTCCTCTTTCTTTAAATGCTTCTTGTTGGTGCAGTTGATTGATACCATAAATCCATCTTTTGGGCAAAAGAAAGTGGACAAATTCATTGAAACACTCAAAAACCATTTCTTTCCTTCCAATTCTTGTGTCTATATTTCTACAATACAATAAAGCAACATGAATAAGAGTAGCAGAGGAGGGTCTGCTTCTAGGAGGAAATTCAACAAGAAGATGGATCAAGAAAAGAATCAAAGCTCAACAAAGTTGATTTTAACCAAAAATGAAAATACCCAAAAGATTAAACAGAATTTTAGTCTCAAATCATATCAAGAATTACCTGAATATATGAAAGATAATGACTTTATATTGAACTATTATAGAACTGAATGGCCAATAACTCAGGCTTTTTTCAGCTTGTTTCATTGGCATAATGAAACATTGAATGTTTGGACGTAAGTATTTGAAATCAATCTTTTTGTTATCTGATTCTTGTTCTTATTATATATTTCAACTAATCTTGATTTGGTCCAAAAACATAAATGGGAAGTAAAAATTGTATATTGATTCTTTTTCTTCTCTGCAGGCATTTGATTGGGTTTATTTTGTTTGTGTGCTTGACGATTGGAAATGCCATACAATTGCATCAAGTAGCTGATATCGTTACGATCTTTACAAGGTATTTTTCTACTTTACTGCTTTACTAATTTGGTTTTGGAACTTGAAAAGGGTCATCTTTGTCCTTCAATAATTTTAGCATTTTTAGATGAAAGATTTTGGATAGAATTATGTCTTAACCTGTTTCTTAGATTCTGAGAGAATTATCAAAGCTAAAATTTGGATAATTATTCTTTGGATTCATAGTTTAAAACAAAGAAGATTGAAAAGTATCATTATCATCTGTCCTCTTCCTGGAATCTGAGCTGTAATATATCAATTCCACCCTGTATTTATTAATTGATAGAGGTCTGAGAATAAAAGAGTAAGTGTGTGAAAGGAAGTCATGTATATTGGCTGCAACTTTTTGATATAAAAAATTAAAAACATTGATTTCCATTTTTTTGGGGTGGGGGTGAGAAGTATATTTAACTTTTCTTATGTCCCAAAACACTTGTTCAAATGTTTTTTTAAGCCTAACTTGTAAATGTAAGTAATAAACTCAGGACCCTTTGTAGTTGCGAAACTAGCACTGATGTTTCTGATTTGTCTAATACTCAGAGTGGATCATCCTTGTGTGATTAAGATTAAAAAGATTAGTCAATCAAGTTATGCAAGATCTTGTTGTGTTCTCTGAGTCAGATGTCATAAAATTATATTAGTATATATAAATTGTTGCAGGCATTTTTCCACAAGTGCAGATGCCAACATATCGGGCAATCCGAACAAATTTCTCCTAGTGAGTCACAGTTTTTCCCATGTCGAAATAATTTATATTAATTAGTCTGTGATTAGAAACTTATCACTGGAATAAACTTGTGTCTCACAGATCGGCCTGAAGCAAGAATCATCGGTTAAATTAGAAATTACATCACCGGAAACATCCGCCACAAGCTGGCCATTTTTCGTCTTCCTAAGTGGTTCTATGTTCTGCCTCCTTTCGAGCAGTATTTGTCACCTATTCTCTTGCCATTCAAAGCATCTTAACCTGAAACTGTTGCAAATGGACTACGTTGGAATTACTGTTATGATAATCACCTCCTTTTTCCCTCCAGTTTACTACATCTTCCAGTGCTCTCCACACTGGCAAATTGTGTACCTAAGTGGCATCACTATCATGGGTGTATGCACCATTATGACATTGCTTTCTCCAGCTTTTACGAGTGGGAAGTATCGTTCCTTCAGAGCCTTACTCTTTGTGTCTATGGGACTTTTTGGTCTCGTTCCTGCCATCCATGCTCTTGCTGTCAATTGGAACGACCCTCATAGGAATGTAACACTTGCCTATGAATCAGTCATGGGACTTTCATATTTAATTGGAACCATGTTTTATGTTACCAGGATACCGGAGAGGTGGAGACCTGGATGGTTCGACCTTGCAGGCCACAGTCATCAGATATTCCATGTTTTTGTCATGTGTGGTGCACTGGCACATTATGGCGCTGCTCGAATTTTTCTTCAATATCGTAGTACAATGGGGTGTAATATACATTAATATAGGGCTGTATATTCATTTCAGCTCAATTGTATGCCCCAAAACTAAAGGGGCTAGTTCTTACCACCATATTTATATAGATATTCTTTGTTATTATTTCATCCCTGGGAGCTTTAATGGGGTGCCAGATGAATTATTCAATTATTGATAGTATGTGTTCAACTGAAGTATGAAGTACAATAGTTGTAAAATGTTGTTGGAAAGATAATGTTTGATTGATGAAGTTATTCTCTTCTTGTCAATCCACTTCACAGCAGAACTATTTTCCTTTTGTTTTCTTTCAAAATGTACAACAGGAACATGGATCACCCATAAGTACAGATTACATATGTCATTTTTTAATTTTTAAATTTTTAACGAGTTTGTTTAAATTAATTACCATCATACTAAATGCCAGATGATAATTATTCAATTATAAATTAAAAATAATTTTCTAACCAAATATTACTATTAAAGAATATATATCTAAATTATTTATGTTGTATTACATTTCGACAATTCGAAATAAAAAAGGCCAAGATATATCTAATACTCTCTCCATTCTTACTGATTACAATGCTTTTAAATTGACTGCTTGCATGTATTACTATCATGATTCAATTCACAATCAACTATTCTTAAACTATATTTTCAAAATTATACAAATATTGAAACTATAGATTTATTCAGTTTACCTTATATTTATTAAATAATAAGTACTTAAGTAATTAACACAAAGCCAAATATATAAAAAATATCAAAATAAAAAAAGGAGATAGTATTAAATATTCATCATACTTTATAACTGTGATATACGTAAGATTATCAATCGCATGAAATCACTAAAGACATACTTATTTAAGTTCGAGGACATACATTATATAATGACATATACAAACTTTATAATTTGTCATAAGATCTCTGCTAATTTTTAATTAACTTTGCTTTTATTTATATCCACCCATGTTTAATCGCATTCAAACGTATAATAACAATAATTTATGTTTACTAATTGCACGTAAATTTCGATTCAATTCACAAGAACGTGCATCATATATTATATTATTAATTTAGTTCTTTCTTTCATCAATACGATTTTTTCATCTTATGTCATTGTCTTTTAATTATTTAAAGCAGTTATCTAATAATATGTTTTATGTAGAACTATTGCTATTATTATTATTATAATAAAGTTAGCAAATAATCATACGTTTTTCAGAGAATTTTTATTTTTATTATTATTATTATGTAGCTCTATTGTTGCTATTACTATAATATTGCTATTAAATAATCATAACATTCGAAATAGTAATTATTATTATTATTATTATTATTATTATTAATATTGTTATCAATTCCATGTACATATGAATTATATTGAGTCTACAAAATTTAAATTACTTTTAAATCATATCACTTAACCGAAATAAAAGAAATAATTGGATAATACACATTGATGATCAATTGGCCAATACATTTGGTCGATTTAATTTCAAATTATTAGCAATATTTGTATCTCTCTATGGACATCTCGGGCCCGTGATATTATCTCTATGGACATCTATTTTGGTGTAATTTGTTATATTATATTTAAAGAAATATTTGCTATCAAAGTGGCGCTCAAAAATAAAAGTATTAATTAGAAAACTAAATGAAAGTTTTTACATAGCTTTTAAATGACTTAATTAAACATAAAATATCAAATATTTAAGAATGATCAGGAAAATGTGACATCGTGACGCCTCTTTTATTATTCTTTTAAAAGGACGCAGAAGTTCAAATCTGGTAAATTGTGTCATTCTACCTATACACCCCTAACGAGCCATACAACGAGTCGCATTGCTGATTGATCTGAGGTACATGACTCACTTCCACGCATAGCTCAATCAAACACTATCCGTTACCACAACTTACACTGAAATAAAAAAAGTTGACATCGAAGCACATTTATCAATTGCTTGGAGTCTCTTTCTAATTGCACACAACAACAATTTCGACCCCAACTAAAATGTAACCCTTCACGAATGCCGAAACTTAGCCACTGAGATCACCGCCTATTGTAATTTCCCTTACTCATGTCTCTAACTTCACCTTTAGCTACTCGAGCAACAATCCCAATCAACCTGGAATCCAGCTCCGCATCTCAATTGATCTTCATGAAGTTCTGCAGCGGTCTCCATCCTCGATTCGAAGGCCAGTTAAGGATCTCTAACCTCATCTCGCTTAATGATCCTACGCCGACCCCAACGCTTGCAAAATTTCGCGAAATAAATTAACCCCAAATTAATAAGACTCTACCAAGTCGTTGTTCTCAAATAAAACACCTTTTCTTCTTTTCCATATAAACTATAAAGCACAAACAATTTGCAAAAGGACCTCCCTGTAACATTGATCCTTCAACTGGTCGCACAAGAAGATCCACCACTCCTTGAAAGTTTTCCACTGCCCTCCTATGGTTAATAACGCCCATGGACAAAGTGTACCAAAGCACTAGACGGAGATGAATTAACCCAACAAGGCTTGTTGGGGTTTCTCATTTTTGAAAACTTAATGATATATATATATATGTGATTGGCGCTGTCACCAAAGATTGGGCTTTAAAAGGGGAGCAAGTGCCTACTATCCTTTTATTCAAGTACTTTATATTTCAAGAGATATCTACTAAATGAATACTAATTTGATTATCGGGTGTCAGATCCGCTACATGCTGCGCTTTTCGTAATGACATGATCAAGATACAAGTCAGATTCTCAGATCCAATCACTCCCACACCCACTATTAAACAAGGAAAAGAGCGGTTGTCTCACACCATTCCAACGAGGACCATTTCAACCCGATTGACAAAGATCATCGAGGGCCTAAGGATCCAAAGTCCAATCGAGCAGACCAAGTTCTCGTGAAGACTATAAAACAGATGATCAAGTGGGCGCTAGCCTCGACAAGATTGAAAAACAAACACTACTAAAATAAACATGTCTGTAAACAATATACACCACTATAATGAAACACACATTCCCTCACAAAATAACAAGTACAACGAACAAAATAGACCACAACATCCGGCGGATATTGAAGTTGAGATACAAAGAAGGGTTATGAGGCTTTGGGAATGAAAGGAAAATACACCCAGCTCTTTTCGCACACCCATTACCAAGGGATGAGTTGCCTCAGCAAGAAGCGCACCAAGCCATTAGATAATCCAAGAGGGAGAACTAGCATCTATCATGTACCCGCAACTCGAGGGACTATGCTACACTGCACCTAAAACGAACTTGAGGATATGAAGGAAATGATAAGGCACTTATGCTTCAGCCACGTCACTTAAGGGAATGTAAACAAAATGTCATTTACAGATAGGTCGGAGAAAATCTTACCCAAAGGATTTGCTTTTAATTCAAGCCAGGAAGTTGGTGACCCTTATCAAACACTTGCAAGGTTTCAAAGATGACGATAATATCAAATAACCTGTAGATATACGAAAAGCATTCTCCAATACTCCAAGCGATAAAGTCCTGTGATCGGGTATATGACGCTACCACTTAAATCCATGTATACATACCAATAAACAAATTGACGCCTTCATCGCTAATTTTGATCCGCCATCAAGCATCGTGATGAAAGAACATTGATGGACATCGAACAAGCGGTCAACTCTCAATCCCTAAAAGCTACTAAAAGCGATACAACGATATTTTATTTACCATCCTCAAGTCAACAACAGCAGTTTTATATGGCCTTTTGCTGTGCGGTTAAGATACGAAAGCCGAATAAGGCACTTGTGTTGGAACGCCATTACATGTGACCGCTGACATTGCAAACAATATGTAGAATTGGAGGAGTTGAAAAGCCACAACCAAAGTGGAAAGATTTCAGTGGATGATACCATAAGATAAGGTCCCACCGCCCGAAACAAATTGCCCTGGGAAAGGATTCAACGAGATAGGGGGCAACCCTTCAAGAGGTGATAATATGATTTCCAACCTAGGGATTGCGTTGCACACAAATAGCTTAATTGAATATTTAACACCACACGGCGGCCGCAGCGGAGGTTTTTTCATAAATAGACTACAAAACTTATCGCCAAAAGCCCAAATAAGGATTAAGTACACCAGCAAGCGATAAAACTACTATTGTGAATATCACCGAGAACACGGATACGAATTTAATGAATGCTCTAATCCTCAAATCGTAGATCGGTGCCGATACTCAAAGGAATTGCATTGTAGGGGACTAATGACATGCCACGCCAAAAGCAGCACAATAAAGCGACATCCACAAAAGAGCACAATTCATAGTAGCTGAAGTTACTTTGATTTTACAAGAGGAAGCAATAAGACATCCACAATAACAACACAATTCATAGTAGAGGATTTGGAGGATTCAGCCTACAATGGTTTGATTGGGTGTCCTATCCTAACCGCTTTATATGCTATCAGATCTCATATTCACCAAGATGAAAATTCTACCCGGGGCATAGGAAAAATATGTGGCGATCGTAATAGGCTTGTTGTGACGCTTATCAAACATTAGTTCCTTCACTGAAGAAGCGGTAAAGCTTAATAAGGAAGAAACGGAGGCAGAAATAACGAGGTGAATACTATAAGAAATGAGGAAGAAGCAGTGACAACTCACCGAAAGTTATAGGATACGAACAGAAAGTAACCGCATTTATGAAGTCGGAGAAATTCCCTTTCAACGTGAAAAGTGTATAAAACTTTTCAAATAAGAACAAAGTTGGGGGAAGAGCACAAACAAAGGTTGATAGCCTTAGTAAGAGAGTATGCAGATGTTTTTGCTTGGGGACCGGGGGTATTCTAGAATGTGGATCCATGGTACTACAAGACAAAGCTTCAGCGTGGATTTCACTTTCCAGCCGGTCAAACTGAAGAAGCGGTTGTTCAATGATGAAAAGAATAAAGCGATTAGAGAAGAAGTACATAAGTGGTTAAAGGCCAATGCCATCCGCGAATTGAAATTAAACTAGATCGCTTATCAAGTATGCTAAGGTTAAACCAAACAATAAACGACCTGGACATGATCGACTTCACTAGCCTTAATATGTTTTATCCAGGACTTTTACCCGCTACCATGCCTGTATGACAGGATGGTAGCGACATAAAGTCTTTGATTTCGTGGACGCTTCTCGAGGATATCACCAAATCGTAATGCTTCCGCAGGATGGTGCTAAAAATCGCTTTCATCATCGAAAGCATTTTATATTATCGAAAGTCATGCCGCTTGAACTAGCAATGTTGGGACCATATCAGCGGTCACCGAAAAATCTTAGGACACTTTTACGACTAAGAGGTCTCTTTAAAAGTAAATCTCGAGAAGTGCCTTTAGCGCCAGACCGGTAGTTGCTTGTGATATGTGGATATATGGATTAGCGAGAGGCACAGCCCAACCTGGGATAAATCCAAGGGCTATCACGATGGAACCGCCTAATGTTTACAAGAGCGCAAAAACCGGGACAGAAAGCCTACTGCTCTAAACCGCTTCATATCCAAGTCAGGCAAGAGGAATTTACCATTCTTCAAGAACCTCAGGCGAATGTCCAAAGAAGAGTTCACTTGGGATGTAAGAGAGTAACAAGGCATTTCAAGGAATTGAAAGAATATCCGGGTCTCCCAGTTACCTCGCGACTAGAATTTGGCGGTTCTACAACTATATCTTGCGAGCACGATGTATGTTAGCAACATAAGCCGATAAGTAGGTGTTAGGCGCCAAAGACCTATATACTATGTCAATCATCCGTCATGCGGTCAAGGTAAAGATACGTAATCGACAAAGTCGCTTTTGTGCCCCGTCAGGTCGCCAAGAAAGCTAAAGCCTACTTTAATCGCATCCCATACAAACAAACTAAATTTGATCACTGCCAGGCGTTACTGTACTCATTGTTTCGCTTAACAACACAAGCGATCGAGTTGAAGCTCGGTGATATCTTATATCCCAAGGACTTGTCATGCCCAGCATTAGCGGATTCGTTTATTGAATGCACCTGCTAGAACCTCTTCAAATCCAAGTGCAACAAAGGGGGAAAATCAGATCCAAGGGATTTTGAAGTATCCATGCATTTAGACGGGCGCTAAATGATATGAATGGCATCGAGTACTAAATAACCGTCCACAAAGATCACAAAGGGAATATTCTCTCGCTATTCATTTCCGCCACTAATAACGGCTTCCGAATATAAAGCCATGATAATGTCACTGGTTAAACTCAATATAGTGTGTTGGCTGTATGGTGGAGACTTAAGCCATGATGGGGGACGATTCAAGGTAAATGCTAACAAGAGAGGTGTTAAGGAAGTACCATTCCAAGATGTGTCCTGAATCTGTGCTCTCGCCTCGTAATATTATTTAGGCATATTGCGAGAAAAGAATGAGGAAGCAGATCGGTTATCCCGTCAGCAACCACATGTCGAAGCATGTTAGCTGCGACGTGAAATACGACTCTAACCTAATTTACAGCAGCATGCCAGACAGAATACATGAGCTTATTTGAAGATCAGAGAACTCCCATTATCCAACACTTGATTAAGGTCTTGTTACTAGGTCTCTGCTATCACGCCAAGTACGTAGTTCCAAAAAGATTTGAAACCTAAGTTTCAAATTCCAAATATCACAGTTAATTATATAAAAATCGCTGGACGCTACCATTGCTCTCATGTGGCATCAATGAACATATCTCTAGCATCGAGGAATTACACGTAATGATGGTGCTGGATGCCATATCAGCGGTGGTCTTTGGCCATCAAGATTACTGCAGGGGTATTATTGGCCAACACTTGTCAAAGATGCCCTATCATATGTGAAAAAATGTGACGTGCCAACGATTGGGAAATGATCCTCAACAACCCGCTTGTACCGTAATACCCATATTAAAGTCCCATCCCCTTTATGGGGAATTGATTTATGACCTAAATTGCCCAAAGCAAGAGGGGAGGCCCGCAATTATCAAGTAGAGACTACTTCAAGAAGCTGGCAAGCCGTCCTCTTAAAAATGACAGACCATTTCTCATGGAAGAACATCTTAACTCGGGTTTGATATACCCAGGATCCTCGTCTCCGACAATGACAACAATTTGAGCGACATGTATTGGGCGGATTTTAAAAGTTTGAATCGAGCACGTATTCACTTAGTGTATTATCGCCAATCCAACGGATGTTAGGTTATGAATCGTATTATTTTTAAAGGAATAAAAAGAACCTCCTTCAGGCAAAGCGTAGGAAGCTGGGGCGGAGGAGCTACCCACGCCTATGGTCTCTTCGTTCAACCCCCAATCAAGCCACTAGGAAGTGCCTTTCAGTCTTGGCTCATGGAACCAAGGCCAGACATTTACTTAAAGTAAAATTACCTACTTACGCATACGCTAGGCTCACGGCTAAGTTAAATGATCCGAGGTTAATGGGAGTCCTCACTACGTATGAATCGGTGGATGAAGCCTTATACAAGATTCTCAAATACAAACAGCCTTCCGCACTCAGCCTACAAATGACGGGCGAGAATCGCCAATTTCTAATGCATGACGAGTTGCCAAGGGTTATTCTCTACGAGTCACCCAAAGGAACGAGCGTGCTCGCCCAGCAGAGGGACCCACGCATCAGGCGATTCCGCCCCGGGAACTTATGAACTAGAAGATTTGGATGGAAAACTCATAGCACAAACCCTATTACGCTTTTGCTACGCAAGTATTATATGTGACTCCAATGGAACGAACCGCAATGCGGAAATGAACCACCTTTTGGGTGACGAATTATCAATAAAATTGAATTTCTTCTTATTCTAAGTTATATAATTATGAGAAACGCTACAATGATAGCCGCATGCATCCTTACAAGCTCGACTAATGAGTCATTGACCTAAATGAACTAATCATTCGCTGGGTCATAAAAAATACATAAACATCTCGCCATAATAAGCGGATGTATCAACCTTGCTAAAAAAGCAAGATAATAATGTCTAAGCATATGTTAATAACCACTATGATTCAGTATAAGACCCATTAAAATAGGGGGCAAAGTATAATAATAAAGAAAAAAATAAACATTCATGCACGTACAACGGAAAACGAAAAAACATTCATATGTCATTTAACGCGGAAATTATTGTGTCAGCAAAATTATAAGCATAGTGTTCGGTTACATAAACAAAGATTGTTCAAAAGTTACAAAACAAGAGTCGTCAAAAGGAAACTAATTACGCGGGTCTGGAACAGATCCTTTTCCACTTCTTCACCCTCCACGGGAGATAGAAAGCATTGATATCTAACGGCGAAAACCATGGGCGGATAACCGCCGGTAAACTCTTGATAACGCACCATGGATTGAATGATGTCTTAAAGGTCTTGATGAATGGGCATGCTGAATAAGCCGCCTACTTCCAAGTCCTCTCGATAGGCTTCGAGGAGCGATACTCATCAACAAGGCCAAAGATTCTTGAGCCAACTGAGCCTTCTCGCTCCGCTTCCTCTGGCTCGCTTTGGTTTCGAGAAAGGGCCATGTGCTGTAGAGTTTGAGGATAAGTCAAACTTTTCCTTCTTTTTTACATTTTGGGCCTCCAAATCTTTCACTTGGCGATTTCAGCCAAAAGCTTATCACTAAGGGTTTTTTCTCTGTGTGCATTCTCGAATCAAGAATGTCCTCATTCTCTTTTTCCAATTCAGGTACCTTAACTACTTAATAAATTTCATTCTCGCAGATTGCTCCAAGGTCCACGTCCAAGCGGGAAAGTTCAATCTACGCAGCCATGACACGACTAGATTCATAGCCCGAACATAAAGGAAAAGAGAATAGCGGAGTACGACAAAGATAACCAAAAAGAAAAAAAAAGAGTGGTTAATGTAGCTTGACGAGATGCTTTACAATTACGCTTGAATTTCAAGAGGATCGATGTAATCCTCATAGGTCTTCCCAATCTCCTCCACAAGCAGGGCGGTCAGCATCGAAGGCATCCAAAGCCTTCCATAACTTTGACTTATCGCTGACCCCAGCGACTCTGGAGCGTATATGAAATCTAACTAGTTCACAGAGTAACCCGCCAGACCTTCGAGCCGAATTAATCTCTTTCCTTTGGAGAGGGGCGGCATCCATAGGATGGCTATCCAGCGATGGGCATATCGCCAAGTGATCGGATCAAGAGGGAATTGCCGACGAAGAGGTCATTGGTTAGTCCAAAAATTCTGGTATCGAGGCTTATGAGCAAAGTTGTTTTGGTCCTCTTCGCAAAATCGCCTCGGCGAAGAAGCCAGACCGGCAGGTCTTTCTTCAAAGCAGCCTGACCATCACGACTTGGGACCGAAAGTGGAAATCGGAAATGGTTCATAACTGCTTTTAGTAACCACCTTAGACTCAAAAGTGGGGAACACGCCTCCGCTATAGTTGAAAAGTGGTACTTTCCGTGGCTCCATGGAAGAGAATGACAGTAACACTTTTCCGCGAACACAAAAGGAAAATGGGTCAAAAGTCAACAGCGGTTAACTAGGAGAAGTAAAAGAGGATATACTCCAAGTAACCAAATGTTCCACGACGGACAGACCCCTTCCTAATAGAATACCTTATAATCCCACGGCTCCAAGAATACTCCTCGCAGCACGCAATTTGATTCTTTACTACGGATTTGGTAAACATGGCATTTGGCTTTCACAAAGTGAACTAAACCTCGGGGCACCCCTCTCCCATTCCGGCCTTTAATATAGCACCATTTTTATGCCAATGACTGGCTTTCACCTTATCCAGCTTTATCCTCAACAAATATATTATAATGAAAGTGGAACTAAAAGATGTAAGGAAGCCTGAAATGGGAGGCACATGCATTATTAAAGAAAGTGGGGAAATCGGTATTACGTCTATCTCATACGCTACTATAAAATGGCGATTAGCTTAACCATCCTACGATCTAATCTGTCTGTGGGGCTCGCTAAGTGGGAGATGAAGAAGTTTGCTTATAAAGAGATAACGAGAACCGTGTTCCATAGTTCAAAAGATTCGAGAGCATCGATGTCCACCAGTGGCACGGGACCCTCAATTACACGACGGGTCTATCCTGTGTTCAACATTTGATCCCCATCCCTGTGAAACCTTACATGTGAGGATACGGAAAAGCTGTCAGCTTAAAACCCCTAAGATCCTTCGCTGAGAAGTGGAACTCAAAAGATTCCGATAACGGTAGGACACACTGACACTAGGAGATTCCTCGCTGGGGCTGAGATCCTCGAAGCGATTCTGGTAAGCTGAACACTTGAATTACTACAAGGATTGTAATGGCCCGAATGAATGTTCTCGAAGGGATATCCGCGGCTCTCTCAAGCTTATCCGCTTTAAATAGACATCTTGACCCAAAATCGCCAAGCAATCCTCCCGAATCACGATACAATGAACGGACGCGATCTTCGGTAGTGCGTCAAGTCTCCACTACCTAAATGGAAGTCCACAATCTAAATAAAGAAGCGGTTTCGTGGATAAATTACTATCACGCGGATCGGGTCTCAGCGGCGGAACTCGACCTGTAGGCGTCGTAGGCGTCGCTGGTGGCATCCTCAAGGACTCTGGTATTTTCAAGTACATATCTCGCACTATTGGCACAATGATTAAATAGAATCTTGGAAAAATTCAAGAATCTAAGAGCAAAATGGTGGGTTTTAAAAGGAACGAAAGTGGTTCAAGAACGCTCACACGGAATATGAAAAGACCCAAGAACATTCAAACCCATAATACCGGTATTTATTTACTAAATAATTTATACCAACATATAAAATCAAGCAAATATCCCAAAAGTTTCCTCAAGGTCCCACCATATTTCCCATTGGATTATATTTACACGAATCCTCAAGATTGTGAACCCTATTTCGCTTTTGGGGAAATCTTATAAAACATTGGCGGTTAATGTAACAAAATGTTCCTCCGAAACACCTAACACGCATAACTCAAGAACTTTAAGGTCAATAACGACTTCGAATTACCCGAAATGGCAAAACATAAATGTGGATGGGCGGTGGTTGAAAACCGGAGAAAAGCCAGTAGGCGATGAAGCATGAAACGTCAGCGAAACGAAAGAGTACCTTTATGGTTTCAGGGGCCCAACGGTAGCAGCACTCCATTTGTCAAGGTACGGACACGTGTACGCAGAGGGTCTAGTGTCCCATGTAGACGAATCAATACGGCTTGGGGTCGAGGATCCAGCGACGCTTTTGTCCAACAAGCTTACTTGTCCAACTCGCGGCTCTCTATCTAACGAAGGATACCTATCCGAGTCGCCATCCTCGCCCTGATGAATGACGTTTAAGTTGATTTTCATTCAATGTTGAGCCTCATCCATAGAATGACCGGTCGGGCATTCAGCGCAGGTTAACCACTAATCGAGGGCAATCTGCAAGTATAGATTTGGCAGATATTGGCCTAAAGCATTCAACTTAAGTGGTCGATAAGTGCCTCCACGGTTCGACCTTCCCGCATAAATCTACGTGCTGTCATAATCAAGTGATAGTTCGGTACTCAGACTTTTCACATTTCGCTTATAAATACCCCCACTCATATAGTAGTCATTTTTATATTTTCAAAGATATCACTAAATTTCAATACTAACTTAATCGGCCGGAATGTTCCAGATCCACCACGGCCAGCTGCGTGACGATCGCCAAGCAAGCTTTCCAGATTCTCAAATCCAATCACTCCTACACCCGCCACCAAACAAGGAAAATAGTGGTCATTCTCAAACTATTCCAAGGAGGACCATTTCAACTTACTGAAAAACTAATATAGTCCCGCGGGTCCATAACTATCACTGGTAGTCCAATGTATAGACCGTTCTATACGCATCATACCGATTTATCACTTAACGTTAGTTGGTTTCTTATCAACACACCGCATCTCTATTCCTATTCTACCCTACGGTTATCCCTCTTACCTCCCCGCAATATTTTTCATCACTACGCACACTTATACCTCGAATATGCAAGATTCCAACATGTGCCATGAGTACAAATCATTTCTCTTTGAAAACCAAGTCGCTTCGAGGCAATTCAAGGAGTTTTCGGACATCACTCTTCGTCTTAGTTTTGCCGCGCACCAATGATGACCTGGTCCGGCTTCGATATGGACCGGATGAAAGTTTCCGAGTTGCGCTCTATATGCCTTGGTCCAAATGAAAAGCTCCTGAAAACAGCACGTCGCCTGCCAAAATATTCGACGATCAAGCCGAATGGGACGGTAGAGTTTGGTTTCCGTAAATGTATTTGGGTATCAAAGTGAACTTACCTAATTTACTCAAGGTTCACCTTTTATGTATTCTTTGTCGAAGTTATTGATTGTTCCACTACTATCGAGTAGTAACGGTTCCCGCCAATAAGCGTGTCGATAATTGCGATCTTTAATGCACTTCATAATTATATTCTTTAATCGGTCTCTAGCCCATCGCAAACCAAGGACTCCTTCCTTCTGACCGAGCCGCTGTCACTCTATCAGATGGAGCTGCCTCGGGGCCATGTCTCAGAGTCTGGAAGTCCATTTATTCGGGTGGTCTGACTGTTTGCCTGCACGGACGGCCCCCATCTCAATCGATCCGCCAACCCATTATTTTTATGGTTTATTTGCCCCTGCATCCGCCTATTTTCCATGGATCGGATCTTGGAACGTCAGGGTCTCTTCTTCACTGTACCAAATCATGCACCCGCCAAGTGACGTTTACCTTCTGTATGCTTAGTCGCTTTCTCCCCGAAGCCATCATTGTCTGCACTCTTCTGCACTTTCTTCTCTCTCTTCATTAATGTCCATATTTAGACTTCGAAGGCAACTTCTCTTTATAAACCTGTGAGGTACTACAAGAACAACAAATTCATTAACACAATTTAAACAATTAAGAGTATCCACAACATATTACTCTCCCATTCCTAATTCATACAAAAGTCAGCCTCGGTGCAACAACAAGTCTATTCAAGTCAGTATATAAGTTACCACCCTCCTTTTTCGCTTTGCCCGTATTAAATTATTTTATCATTAGTTTTACCTAATCATATGTTTTAACATTGCCATAAACACAATTTAAAACAAATACCAAAAGTATCCAATATCGTTGATAAATAGCGTAGATTAACACATAAAGTAAGCAGATGTTATGAGGAAATTCATTTCTGGAAGACCTTCGTAGGATTTGAAATTTGGTTGACAACACGCTAATTCCTCGTATACGTTTTGAGTATCGAGTTTATCGACGACGTGTTGATTTTGAATCGATTTCTATCGAAAGCATTAGATATATCTAGAATCTCATATGTATCTTCACTATTACCCAATGAAATCTCACCCTTCAAATCTTCCTCGGTCCCTTTTTAGACTTTGAGCAACAGATATCATCTACTGCCAGGCAGCTCCTCGTAGTCCAAGCATTTCTCCCAAATGTATTTTCTTCCTCCATTTGAAATATCAACATCATCATATGAGAATTCTTTTCAATTCGAGAATTCTTTCACGTCATCATAATTTTGCATTTTTATCACTAATTTCTTCAACACTCCACAACCATCTTCTTTTACGTAGCCTTCTAATCATTCTTCTTGGTCCACTTCCATTCTCCATTCATTTTTCTTTTAAACCCATCTCATTCGTAACATTCTTACAATATCGATCTTCACTGACGACTTCTTCACCCTTTAAACTCGCCGAAAACATGAAATATCATAAAATATCCGCTTAACAACGGAATTATAAAACAATTTACTTCATTTAAAAGTATGAAGTTTAGATATCTGCTCGATGTCGACAATCGATATATTAGATTAATCTCAGATTAAAACTGTGGGTTACATGGGTTATTAGGGTTCGCTTCATAATCTATATATTAATAAGATATTTGCTAGTATTAATTAAAAATATCGTTCTTGTTAATCGAGCCCAAGAGGTCACATCACAAATCCATCTAAATCAAACTATAATATTTATTATAACTTCCTGTATAGTTAACTGTAGCGAAATATCGGCCTAAATTTCACTGAATTTCAACCCCAGTCGGTTAGGACGGTAGAAGGTGGAAGCGAAATAACTTGCCACCTTGACCCTAGTCCTAAAATCCTATAAATAGGCCACGAAGGATACTTTTCATTTACTAATTGGATTATTCACTGGGATTGGTGAAACTAAAAGACAAAACCTCTCCTCCCCTTGGTTGAAAATAATGAGGGAAGAAAAACTTATTTTTCTTCTTCTACTCCTTAGTTAAACTTCAAATTGCCTCTAAGAAACCGACTGAAGTGCTTCGATCAATCATTACCATGACTATTCTGGGAGACAACATGCTTTCTTTACCAAGCTCGTGGCCTCCGACATTATTCCACTCAACTACAGCTGTAGGCTTATATACAAAATCTCTCGATTAATCGATGCTTATAATCTCTGTAGCTTTTGGGAATCGTATCTATAACAATTAGTGTTATTTTTGATCCGTAAACCTAACCCAAAAACCTGTAGCTTTCTAAGAACTTCGGTCTGAACCATCCCATAACGTAGATTATTCTAGATTGTCATGTTGTTTCTGAATTGTCTTCAACAATAGATACCCTATATTGATTTATTTTCCTGAGAATAAAACATCAACACCAAGTCTAAGAAGTTGATTCTATCATAATCTCCTTTGACCTCTGAACAATGTAGGATCTCTTACAATATAGTAGAAACTCAGTTATGAATTGAGGTAATTGGATTTTAGTCCCCTTTTGATTTTAAAAAAGACTGTGAAACTGTAGAGCTTTTGTCTTTGAACTCTATATGGGAATTATTGTCACAAATTTTGACACAGAATTAGCAACCCCAAGCATTTTCTTGAAACTCCCACAGAGCATTGAAATGCCTATCATTGACCAATAAACTTGCTACTTCTACTTTAGAATTGTAAGAGATTTGATGTAGAACAATTGAACAAGTTAGTAATATCTTTCAAAATATAACAATTTAAATCATTTTTGTGAACCTGGGTAAAAGGCCAATTGTTAGAGTAGTGAGTAATGAGATAGACCTCTCAGAGAAAATAGAGCAAGGTTTGAAATAATTTTTCAAAGAAAACATGATGCTTTGTAGAAATAAACAGAGATTCATTAAAATTTTCTTTATTTATTTTTTAGTTTGAAGTAGAAGTTGAGAGACCGGTTTTTCTTTTGGATACCATTTTCTGTGCTTACAGTATGGAAAAGAAATACAAAGTGAGATGGAATAAACAATAGACTAGGAGATCGCTTTTACAAGGTAATAGAAACTACCATACATAGGTCGTTTGTGTGTGGAAACCGCAAACAATCAATCACATTTAAAATAGGAATCTATCATATATAATGTGTATGCATGGATTGACGACACCAAAGTCAGCCCAAATTTTATTTTTCCCATTTACCCCTTTTAAGAATTAACCACTCCAAAATTCAAACTTCACAATTATTTCTTTCACTGTGATTTTCCTTTATAACAACTCGATATCGCATCTAAAGAATTACTCACCTATATCATAATTAAAATTTTTATATAATAGTTTACATCACATATAATGTATTCCATTATTTTTCTTCGAAGATAATTTCAATTATATAAAATCACCTTTTATTTCTCAAGCTTACATAATTTAATTCATTATTTGTACTATAAAAATATATTATAAAATTAATTGATTAATTTGGTATTTAAGTGCTTAAACTCAAATAATTCAAGATTTATAAATCTAAAAAGACATAATGTCATAAAATAAAATAAATAAACAGGGAAAAAAATATTTACAAACAAGAATAAATAATCTCGACATTTGCTTTATGGAAAATAGAGGTCACTTTGTTAAGAGGTTTAATAAAATCTCGACATTTCGATTTTTGTGGTCACAAATTCCAATTCAAGTTCATCTTATTCTGTGATTTCTTATGAACTGATGAATTTTCTAAGTGTTTAGCCATTGATTATAAAGTAGAATTCTTGCATATACAAATAAAATTTATGATATCACATCAAAGAAACTTTTTTCACTTTCAATTCTTAATTCAACCAGGATTTGTCCAACCCACAAGAGTTGAGAGCAAATGTAATTTTCCAGGCCACAACAAATAGAGGGAGAGAGAAAGAACTGCAAGGTACAGCCATCGTTAGAGCACATTCCACGGCTCCCTTTAATAACTCCTTTGAGCAACCGCCATACTCACTTTTGTAACCGCTGCAGACTAATGCTTCCACTCATATAACACTTGGCTTCTACAGGTGCGTATAGCCTTCCTTGGTTGCTATTTATCAAAAGTGCATACTCCAAGAGCAAGCCTCAGATACCCGAATTGATTGACATCCAATCCCTTTGTAAAAATATCGCCAGTTTACCAGTAGCCACATGTCTTAACTACTTGTTTGTTTTCAACCAACTCTCTATGGCCGACGCCTGATGTCAATATATTTTGTTCTACCGCTACGACCGATTATTTGACATAATATTGCTGGTAATTTTATTGCCTCAATGTAGCATCATAGCTCCTGATTGACACCATTCTCCCAACATTTTCTTCTATCCATATTAGCCGGAATAAGCAGCACTACCATCTCAAGAATTTACTCACTTCAGCTGGTGAGAGAGACAGTTTTGTTTCTACCAAACCAAGCATCAGATTATTTCCTAGAGCAAGCATCCTCCGTATGTACTTTTCCTATTTAATTTCTTGCCCAATCGCATCACTATATCCGTACTCAAGTTTTGTTAGTTTCAAAGTTAATAAAGTAAACCATAATTTCAGAGTACCGACATATAATACCCTTCTGACCAAATTTTAAATGGCTTCCTGGGGCCGCCTGAACCTCGCACATACACCAACCGAACGAGATATCCGGCCCGGCCGGTCACGATGTAGTAGGCTCCTATCATACTTACGTATTTGCTAATATCTGGCTGCACACAATTCACCTTCATCTTTAAAGCGATCTCATACGAGTCGCTAAGCATGCTCTTTTGAACCGACATTTTCTAGTCCAAACTTCGAATGTTCTTTTGCATATTTGATCGGAGCGACGTAAGATGCTCGGTTTGATTTATTTGAATCCCTAGAAGTACTTTCGAAGCCTCCCGACCACGCTCATCTCGATCACCTCCATTCATTAACAAATTATTTTACCAATCAACTGACATCTCCCCCAAACACTATGTCATCCATATATCTGGGCGACCATCATTTTCCCAACCTCTTTTCTTATAAATGTGTGCTATCCACACTTCCTCTGACATAGCCTTTCTTTAGAAGAAAAATGCTGTTTTTCATACCAGTTTCAGAGATTGCTTCAATCCATGCATTTTAACTTGTAAACACGATCGATATTTAGTCTACATCCCCTTTGGTTGTTTCGATATAAACTCTTTCTTCAACTAAACCATTTAAGCACTCTTGACATCCATTTGATATAGCTTGAATTTCAAGAGACAAAGTTTCAAGGTAAGTAAGAATCGATGGCTTCAAGTCTCACATCGAGCAAATGTCTCTTCAAAGTCGAACTCTTCTACGGGTATACCGAGCAACAAACCTCGCTTTGTTCGGATTATTGCCATGTTCATCTGACTTATTCTTGGGATCCACTAGTACCAATGACATTATGATTCAAAGTGAACTAACTCCCATACTGCCTTTCTAAACCCAAGAGTTCTCTCAAGATTTCACTCTATCCAACATTCATCAAGTATAACATTTAACATCTGGTTCAATCTTAGACACAAACATGCTTCCAACAACTCGGCTATCTTCAGAGTCCAATTTTGCGCTTTCCTCGTGGTTCTTCTCCTTCTTCTGTTGACCAATAATGTTGTCAATCGGATCATTCTTTGTATCGTCACTGGTTCAATGCCAATATTTACCACAATAAGGACAATTGGTCCTTCCTCCATTTGAGATATGTTACTATTGTCAAATGCATAATTGTGTCACTGATCCTCAATCTCTCGGATCACCCATCATCTTCTTCTTCATCCGTAACTTGACATTAATTGATTCCATTATGATTCAGGTCTTGCCAGACACCCTCAAGGCTATGTCGCTCGGAGTAACCTTAAAAAGATCCCTTCTTTCTCCCTTTATCAAATTTTTGCCTGTGGGTCGCGTTAGTATATAGCCACTACCAAAGATACGAAATATTGAACATTAAGTTTCTCCCTCCATATTTCATGTCGTGTTATTTGATCCGCCTCAAGGTAACTGTCATGAATGTGATATGCAAGAGCAATGCTCTCTCTTTAATCCGAGAGGTACCTTCTGGCACGCAACATCACTCCGCCATTTCTTGAATGGTCCTTTCTAATGCCATTACTGGAGCGATAGCGCCGGTAACTCGCTTGATTCCTTCGCTTGCGTGAATTTATCAAACTTGATATTTTCAAACTCTTTCCATGGTCACCTTAATTTCATGACGGGGGAGAGCTCTCTCTCTCTCTGATTCGTGGCCAAATTCTTGAACACATCAAAGGCATCCGATTTTTCCCAAGAAATTCAACCTACGTGATATCCTGAGCAATATCCATACACACATAAATGTATTTCTTTCCAGCATTTCCACTCTGAATCGGCCCTTACTTAGATCCATATGTAACAGCTTCAAGAATTCTGCAGAGTTACTTCAGGATAACCGGTTGTGCGACACTCAGTCTGCTTTTCTCCCACTTGGCAGCCTACATGTTTTCTCCCTTTGACTTCCGGGCCAAGGTAATCCCTTCACCGTATTTTTGCTTATTAATTGTCACATTCTCGAAATTTGTGTGTCCCAACTTCATGCGCCAGATCAGGCAAGATTATCATCATGTTTTGCAGACATGGCCTGAAGTCTTCTCAGATCCCGTAAATAATAAATTATCCGAGGATCTCCTTCCTATAACTGGATTATCTCCGTGCTCACTATACGTATCCTTGTCAAGACAACCTCCTCCATTCCTTCATCATGCAGTCGACTAATGCTAATCAAGTTGACTGTCAATCCATCAACTAATAACACATCTTGTAGATTTGGCAATCCTCCAACCTTGAGAATCCCTTTTCCCGTGATTTTCCCTTTAGCTCCTCCGCCAAATGTCACATAGTCACACTCAATTCCTTGATGTCCGTCGATTAGACATTTTCACGGTCATGTATTTTAAATCTAATCGTCAAGTACCATCCTTCACATGCGGTGCTTGCAGTAGGTAAAATAAATATTTACTTACAATAGTATTTGCTCGACCCATTCTTTCTTGGTACAGTATTTGTTTCATTCTTTACTCATAGAGTTTATAACAAGCATGGAGTACATGTCTCTTCTTTCCGCAATTATGACACCTCCACCTAATATTTCTCAGTCTTTCTTTCACCTCGATCACATTCTCCCTTGAGTAGGATACAAATTTCACATGATCCCTTTTTCTTGTTGCATGATTTTTGTATTTTGTGAAGATAGATTCTCCAATTCCAGTTGTATCTTTCCTTCTAATCCCTTTTTCTAGAATCTCATCAAGAATGTTCGTACTGGAGTTCATCATTCTAATACCTTTGGTCATGTTCTCGATCTTTCCTTCCAAGACTTATTTCATGTTTTTGCTATGCTATAGTCTCAAGCACCAAAGGTTTGCTCATTAGCTCCTTTCTCACCCCTTCATTAACGGCGTGCCTTTGTCTATTTAGATCATTTGTCAGATACCATCCGATAATTGTTTATCATTCTATTGTTACTTCTTCCTCTTACTGTCTGACCGTGAATCACTGCGATCAATCCCTCTCCTCGACACAACCTGCTTAAACGCCACCTAAGTTGCTCATCAGCCTCCTATCTCACCCACCTCATCCGAGCCGAAATAGAGAAAATTTTTGTCCGCTTTTGACATAATTAGTGGCACTGACCTGAATGGCCAAATCCTTCACATTCCCCCGTGATCAGATGTTGTTCTTTACCTAGAGGTCCACTATTTCCAACTATCACTTAATAATTTTCTTCCAATTGTCAAACCGACGATCATTGCTCCCATATGGTTTCTTATCGAACCTTTTCATGGTTTTGTTAAAGTTTTTAGCAAGGAGACTTATGGCTCTCAAGCATTTCTTCTCCTTCTTTGTAACTTGCATTCGTGAGCAACCCCTTTCTTTTTTATCAGCATTCATTTGTATCCAAGCCATTTCAAATGCGCGAGATTTCCAATTAGTTCATCCAACCTCCCTTTAAATCTGGGCTTCTTCAATGGCAGTGACATGTTTTCGAATTTTACGGAGAGATCTCGAATCTTCCGTACTTGTTTTTCATTTGTCATGGGTTCTCCTAGCGCAGCGGACCATTTCCCATGTCATTAATTCGACATTATACTCGCATAGTCTTTTTCTTCCTCCATCTTAGTAGCTTCCACTTAGTTGTTAGTTGTCAGTATTCAGACATATCAACCTGTGAGTTCCTTCATAGGCGCTTCAGAGTATCTCCCAAGCCTCCTTTGCAATAGTACATTACGATCATCTTAAAACATTCGGGTCACACCATCAAAATAGCATTCAATACTCATTATTTCTAGTGCAAGCTTCATCCTCGCCAGGAGTCCAACCAACCCCATTCCACATAATGCGCCTTCCCTCAACAAGAACTGAGCGGGCGCGCCCATCCACGGAGAACAGATCAAGTTCTCTAATCTGCATTTTGAGAAAGGTAACATACGAGCCTTCCAATAAGTGGTAGTTACTTTCAAATCAAAATCGCAAAGGTTCGATCTGGTTTTTTCAATTTTAACATCCCTACTTTACAATAACGCACCACCATTTATCGTGATGGGTACAATACCTTAGCTCAAATACTTTTGGCATAGATATTATTCCAAATTTTATCATCGGGGCATAAATATTATAGATGTACATAAAGATATATTTAGTTTATACATTTAAGTAAAAAATATAATGATAATTTAAAATTAAAGTTTAATTATGTAATTCTAATTTACATAAATGTAATATATTTAGTTTATACATGTAAGCAAAAAATATAATGATAATTTAAAATTAATAGTTCAACAGGTTAAAAATACATGGTTAAATTAATATTACATGTACATTCCATACAAGCTTAATTAAAAAAAAAAATACTACCTCCATCCCACAAAGATTGACCACTTTTAACTTTTGGTTTATCCTTTGAACTTTGACCGTAGATATTTTTGTTTGTATTGTATAATACTTGATGTGAACTATATCAATAAAAAATACATTTCAAACTCTTTCCATTGATACATTTTTTTTATCAAATATTATATAACACAAATAAATATATTTAAGGTCAAAATTTGAAAGTTACAACTATAAAAAGTGACAATTCAAGTGGAATTCAGGAGTATAAATATGAATGTCTTTTTCCCAATCCAAACACTTCATTTTTTTTTGTAACACCTCAGACCTTGAAACACATATCAGCCGGTTCTAATATGAAATTAGATCAATCTTTAACTATTAATGTAATGATCGAACAAAGAAGATCATAGAGTGAAATAAACCTCGGGCGGCTATAGATACTCATTTAACACTACGAACGACCGCCTCGTGCCCCTCAAAGCTTAATCATCCCAACTTTGGGATGTAACAGAGTCACCAATCACGGATGACTAAATTTAAAAAGACACTTGTCTTCAAACAACTCAATAAAATAATATACAACGGAAAAAATAATTTTAAGAAAATAATCGATCGCGGGAATTCTAACCACGTAATAGCAAACTAAATATACAAATATAACTCCCAAGTACAAAAATATCAACATACAACAACAAGAATCTCAAAATGACAACTATACGCATAACCTAACTACAACTAAACAAAAATAATGACCGCGAGATCAATCGCCACCCGCCGCCACCTAAGCTCTAAAGACAATCACCCAAACAAGCCCGAAGCATCGGAACAACACCACTGTGAAACTCATAACGAAATCAGCCTCTACCATCAAAAAGTGAAGTCGCTAAGCTAGTAAATATATATCTCAAGAATGAAATTACCTCCAATCACGCTAATAAGGTACCAAAGTAGATTTATATTGCATACGATAGACAAGTTAGCATACAATATTATTCAATCCTAAGATCTAACATCAAGTCATTAGTACTTATTTATCATTTATATGTTCATAAATTCGCCACTAGCGTAACATTCCAAGATGATGGAAATCAACACAATGCTATGTAGATTTCAAGAAAGACTGCGAATAACACGCACAATCACTCGACCTTACTCTATCAATCGACAATGATTTATTATCACAACTCAACAACTAACCAACTCAAGAACACAATCAAGTCAACAACTTTACGCACTCAACAACTCCAACAAACTCTATCAACTCAACAACTTTATCAACTCAACAATTCAACAACTCAATATAAACCGATTTCTAAAACTAATGCACATATAATCAACCTCAACCATGTGGAGAAACTTACGTATCGCCGACATGTTATCACCGA
Organism: Lithospermum erythrorhizon; assembly: GCA_019722365.1. Lineage (NCBI taxonomy): Eukaryota > Viridiplantae > Streptophyta > Magnoliopsida > Boraginales > Boraginaceae > Lithospermum > Lithospermum erythrorhizon. Next base: position 26,074 of record JADFUC010000742.1, on the reverse strand, counting down.
ATCGTAACGAGGTACGAAGCAAAACACTCACTTATACCGCGTATGCGCAAATACCGGACAATACAACTCAACAAACACCATCAACTCATATACAACTCTTCCTAATACGACTCAACATCACCAAACACTCTATACGACCTACGAGTCCACGTATACAACCCAACAACTCAACCCTCAACGATATTCAACATATAATTTAACACAAAATCACATACATACACATACACATATCCGTAATCAAGTAGTTAATCAACACCCGTGAGATAAATACTCACCTTGGCTAGCAAATAGTAAATTTCACCTAATTAGTCCACGTGTCTCTTCCCACGCTCAACGCCTAATCAAAACACCCGAGATATAATTACTACTTACTACAATATTAATAACTCTATTTAGTTATCTATCCAACTTAACAACCATTTTAGTTACCAATATAACTTGCTTAAAGACATTACGAGTTAAACCGACTAATAAAACGACATAATTCGAGCATCACATTCTAACCCAATCGGCCATCACCTCCAAACACTAACACTTCAAACAACTTCTATTCAACCCAAAATCGACTTTTCTAAACCAATATATCCATCATTAACCACGTAAATTCCAAAAATCCCGAATACTACTCACTTACCAAAAATAAAATTACATAATCTCTACCAACCACACAAAAGTCACAATCCAAACTCCAAAATATCTCCATTAAAGTCCATTAACATACTTATGAAACTAAAGTTTGATTTGGGAAAAATCAACGTAAAGTCAACTATAAACTTCCACACATATCAACCACTAAAATCAACTATAATCACCTCTACTCACAATATCCAAGCTGATGTAACATTCTACCATTTTAAAGTCTTAAATCCCAAATCTCAAAAGTCAACAAAAGTCAAACTCATACAAACGGGTCAACTATACCAAAACGTCAAGATTCAAGATAAAATCACACCTAGATGGGATCGGTAGATTTAAGAAACGATTTCAATGGAGTCAATCAACAAGATTCCATCAAGAAAATGAAAAAATAAAGATCGGGGAATTTGGGAGTTCGTCTTTTGGGAAGTGTATGAGTTGCCAGATTGATAACGATGAAACGACAGCAAGCAGTGGGAAAGAGATTTCTGATTAGTGCGAGGTCTCGTTTGGTTTTCGGTTTAGTTTCTCGTCTCGGTTTAATAACACAACTCGAATATAAACTTAACTTATAATCCCAAATAATATTATAATAATACAGATATGGAAAGGGTTATTACAGTCTACCCACCTAATAAAAATTTCACCTCGAAATTCTCGCAACTCAAGAACCACGAAAGACCTGAGAAACAACTTCAAGTCATAAAGCATAAACAAACAACTTACCCCGACGCCGAAAAGTTCGCGGTACGGCCTCTATATCATCTCATGCTCCCATGTCGCTCTATCACTGATTCCTCCACAACACTTACCAAGTGCCACCAGCTTGTTCCTCACCTTTCCTCCCGATCCTCTTCAAGTTCCACCGTACCAGCTAAGAACGCTACGACTCTTCCGGAATATACTTCCTCGTGCACAACACATAATACATCAGGAATTTCGGCCCAACTCCGGAGGCAGCTTAAACGGTAAGCCACGGTCCTACTCGCCAAAATCTCAAACCTGCCCAATATAACGGCGACTAACTTTCCTTTCCTCCCAAATCGCATACTCCCTTCCACGGTGATATCCTCTAAAACACGACTTAACTTCAAGATGTTCACCCAAGTGACGACAAGATATTTCTTCGGTTCGTCTGCGCTATCCTCAAAGCGCTATATCAACTGGATCCCCTTCCACCGAATCCTCAACTAACTCGAACCATATACTTTTCCTCTCCCACTTGCTCCAACAAACCGAGTCCTACACTTTCTACCATACAACGCTCAAATGGTGCCATCCTCGATACAAGATGAAAACCGGTATTATACGCGAACTCCATCTTAGGCAACTCTGTCATCCAACTCCCCGAGAAACTCGTATCGCAAGTTCAAGCATATCTCCAAAGTCTGGATTGTTTCTCTCGTGATCATCCGCTCCTGTGGGACGAAGATGTACTCAACTCCACTCTAAATTTCCAATGCCTCGAAACCCTTCCTGCATCTCAAAGTGAATCTCGATCAGCGGTTCAAATGATCGACGCCGGACCCCACGCACTCTCACAACTGATCCACATACACTTCGCTTAACCTCTCTAGTCCATCGGCAGATCTAATAGGTGTTAAATGAAATGACTTCTATTACTTATCCACAATCACCTTTATCCCATCACTTCGCCAACGACCTAGGAAGCCCAAATACAAAGTCCACGGTAATATTCTCCCATCGGCCCACTCAGAATAGAATATTTGCAACAATCCTCGCTTCGATGTCTATGCTTCCGTCTTCACCGACAAACCAAATACTGGCCACCTAACTCTTCGATTTCTCTCTCTCTCGATTCCCCGCCACCAAGAGGTCAACCTCAAATCCCTTATACATCTTTTGCTACTGTGACGCATGTTATAAGAAGCATTATGAAATTGGCCAAGAATCTTTCTTCAACTCATCCGAATACGGTACACATAACCGGTCATCCATCCGAGCTCCACTCGGGCCAACCTAAAATCTTCTGCCCCCATTCCTACTTCCCTACTGATATTTTGTAATTTTCTCATCTGGCCGCACCCAAGATAATGATCAAAGAGTACGTGCTCTAACTCCTTCACACAAACTAACAACTCACTCATTGCCGCCATCAAGCTCAACTCCAAGTCGCTCTATCTTTGTTGCTCTTCGCTCTTCCGGCTAATGCAGCATCCGCTACTACATTCGCTTCCTCGCGATATTCGATTGTCACATCATAGTCGCCGATAAACCATCTCCTCTCGCCTCAAATTCAGGTCTCTTTATGCCGGTAGTACTTTAATTTTTATGATCAAGAAAATTTGGCATCTAACCCATACAAGCACGCCCAATAACTTCAACGCAAAACAATCGCTACCAACTCAAGATCAATGGGTCGGGTAGCTTTCTCTCATGGTTCCTCACCGCTGGTAAAGATAAGAATCACTCTCCCATTTCCGCATCAACACACAAACCAACCCCCGCGCGAAGCATCACTTTAGGATCATGAAACCCTGCACTGACGGGCAGAGCTAAAACCGCGCAAAGAGTCAACTTTTCTTCAACTCAAAACATATCTCAATCCTCATCCCAAATAAAGCGGAACTCCCTTCCGGTCAACCTGGCCGGAGTCGCAATCAACTAGGCCTCGATAAACCTCCTATAACTCCCAAATGCAAATCCCAAGAAACTCGGCCACTGTCGACACTCGTAGGTCGCTCCCACTCACTTCCACAACTCTCCACCTTCTCGGTGGTCCACATTGTAAATACCTTTCACCGGATTATAAGATGCCCAAGAACTTACTTTCTCCAACCGTAATTCACATTTGTTTCAAACTTAGAGGCCACCTGTGCTATCTCAATGTCTCCAACACAACCGCAGTGTCTCTCGTGTCTCGCATCACCTTCTAATGTATCGTAATATCATCAATAAACGCAATCACAAATTTATCCAGAACTCTCCAAACACCCGTTCATTAAATCCATGAATGTCGGCTGCATTCGTCAACCTTAACAAGATACCACATAAACTCATATGCCCATACCGGATTCGAAAGGCTGATTTCGTAATGTCACCCTCCTAATCCTCAACCGTAGTACCCGATTCAAATCAATTCGAAATACCGCACCCTCAACTGTCAAATAAATCATCTATCCTCGGCAACGATGCTTTGATGGTCACTTTATTTAATCGCCTCAGAGTCGATACACAACCTCAACGCACTATATTTTTCACAACAGATCAAGCACTTAATGGAGAAACACCGGGTTCCGACAAACCCCTTATCAAGAGTTCCCGCAGAATCGAAATTTCAACTCTAACCGCTGAGCCATTCTATACGACGCAATGTAGATCACAAAGCACTGAACTACCTCAATCGCAACCCACTTCTCTCTCCGTGTAACTCCGCAACTCCTCCGAAAATCATCAACATACTCATCAACAACCAAGACATCCTCTTAACCCGTTCTCCTCTCAAAATGACCACATAATCACCCAAAGACAACCTTCTTCATCAACTTCCTGGCCTCAGCCGAATAAAACTTGATGATGTAATCTTCCTATTCCCTCAAACACACACGTCTACTCGACAGCAAAAAATAATCTCCTTACGGGTAGTCAATTTTGGCGCGATTGCCTCCCAACCGGGGCCTATTCCCAAGATAAGATCAAAATATACCAATTCAAATGGAACATTACCACTCTTAAGTGGACAATCTCTATGGCTACATGTCTAACCTCAACCGAACTCCTTAACCGGTGTCATAATATTATGGGAACTAAGAGCACTCCCATTACAAAGCGTAAGATATCCACAAAACTCCGAAAAGAACGAGTAAATTTCAGACAAAAAGTACCCTAGCCACCATATCATATATAACAACAAGGTACCGCCACGACCTCAAAGATCTCAGCCATTGAGTAACGGAATTAACTGCCTCCTACAAAGACTGCTTCGCGCTTACCTGGCCGCGCCTCCCCTGATACTTCCAACTCACATTCTCGACCTCAGCGGCCTCCAAATCGCCCCCCTCCTCTGCTCTACGATACCCTCCTCCCAATGCATCAGGCCGAAGCATAAAATGCCCGCCCACTCGAATACCGTGGACAATCTCACAATGCTCGCATCATTTACATCAAAAGCAAATAATCTCTCCCAACAATCCCGCATCCTACGACCCATCTCTACCAACGAAACATCGAATACTCGGAACTCTACACCCCTCTGAGATCCACCAGATCTCGATACAGCATACCGTACCTTAAGAAGGCACACTGGACGAACGGGTGCACTGAAACGATTCGGCCGGACGAGTCGGCCGAAAAGTCCTCCGGGACTCGAACGGCATTTATCCACCAGATGGGGACGCTTCCCTGTTGCACTTTCGCCTCCTGCCTAGCTCAACCAATTCCATCTCTACCTTTAATGCAAATGGCTCCTCAACTCGTGGAAACAGTAAAAGTCATCAAGGATATGGTGGCTAATCTCCCATATCAACTCATCTCGAATCGCGGAATCCTCTACCTCGGCGGGCGATGCTGGAAGCCATAACTCACTAAATCGCCTGCATCTCAATAGATCGATCACCCTGAAATAATAAAATCGCCTAAAAGCAAACACGTAGGGCTCATGCAATAATTCTCCGAATACCACAAACCGCTCCCAAGTCACCTGGTCCTCCCCTCTAGCAATGAGAGTCAGAGGTTACCCCACCAATCGCGAGCGCTCTCATACAAACAGAAGTGGCGAACTTGACCTCACCACCAATACCCACGGGTCATCTCCAAATTAATAAACTCGATAGCATCAATCGGTGAACTCACCCCACCACCTGGGGATCTCTTCAAGAACCGGTCAAAAGCTTACTCGAATATCTCCGCTAAACCCGCTATCCGCGGTTGTACCAAATCCTCCTCAACATGTAACTCATCCCCGCGAACAAAGGGTCAACTGGAAATCGTATGCATCCGAACTCAAGCCGCCTCCAATAATCGGGCCTGCCGCTACCACAACTCCACCTACGGCCGCCACCTCTATTCTACCTCTAAGCACTCCCTTGGGTCTACCACTGGCACTCCTGACGAGTCCCCCACGCCTCCACTCTTAGCGGCTTCCTCACGCCTACGAAACTAAAGAAAGCACTTAGACTCCAAGAAAAGACTCAACCGCATTAACCCAGCAACAACCCGTAGACACAACTACATGCATAACCAAAGAATATGAAACCTACGCCCGATACCAAAATTTTAACGACCACCTACTTCCTATGTTAGACCGTCTCCAAATCCCGACACCGTACGACCAATCAATGGACGACTCAAATTTAAGACACCATTCAAACAACTCAAATATTATACAACTGACAAAAAATACTTTAAGAAAAGGATCCATCGTGGTATTCCTAACCACAAATAGCAACCAACATACAACATAACTCCCAAGACAAATATCAACATACAACAAAGAAATAATCCCAAAAATAACAACTATACGGACAACCAATCCACAACCAAACAAAATAATGAGCATCGCGAGATCAAGGATCAACTGCCACCGCCGCTCACCTACGCTCTACAGCACAAGCACCCGAACAAGTTCAAGATGGAACAACAATCAATTGGCCAACCTAGCAATTTAAATCACGCCCATAATATGAAGCCGCGAAGCTTAGTGAATATATATCTCAAGCACGAAATTAACCTCCAATCACGTTAATAATTGCATTAAAGAGATGATATCGTTATACGATAGATAAGAGTACATAATATTATTCAACTTAAGACCTTAATACGTAGTTTTCATTAGTAATTATCATTTACGTATATCATAAATTTGTCACTAAGATAACATTCCAAGATGATGGCAATCAACAATAACATACGCATATTTCAAGAAAGCACGCAATAATATGCACAATCACTCGACCAACTTAACAATGACGACATCACAACTCAACAACTAACCAACTCAGCAACACAATCAACTCAACAATTAACCAACTCAGCAACACAATCAACTCAACAACTCTATCAACTCAACAACTTTATCAACTCAACAACTCAACAACTCAATATAAGTCCGGATTTCTACAACTAATGCGCATATAATCAACTCAACCTCAGAGGGAACTTACGTCTGTCGACATGTTTTATCACCCGAATCGTAACGAGGCACGAAGAGACCGCACTTATACCGAGGTATACAGGAAATACTGACAATACTACTCAACAAACACCATCAACTCATACAACTCTTCCTAATACGACTCAACATCACCTCAAAAACACCTATACTACTCATGGCACTCACGCATTACAACCCAACAATCAACCCACAATGCATATTCAACATTTTAACACAAAAATCACATACAATATTACATTATATCCTGTGATCAAGTAGTTAATCAACACCATAGATAAATACTCTTCTTTACAAGAAATAATAAATAGCCTCGCCTAATTAGTCCACATGTCTCTTCCCACGCCTCGTTTCAATCAAAACACCTCGAGATATAATTACTACTTACTATAAAATTAATAACTCTATTTTAGTTATTCATATCCAACTAACAATCATTTTAGTTACCAATTATAACTTAAGGTGAAAGATTACTACGCGAGTTAAACCGACTAATAAAACGATAAAATTCGAGCATCACATTTCCCAACCCAATCGGCCATCACTCCCTCCAAACACTAACACTTTAAACAACTTCTATTCAACCCAAAATCAACTTTTCTAAACCAATATATCCATCATTAACCACCTAAATTCCAAACCCCAAATACTACTCACTACTAAAACTAAAATTACATAATCTCTACCAACCACAATAAAGTCACAATCCAAACTCCAAACATCTCCATTGTGTTCATTAACATACTTTGAAACTAAGCTTTGATTTGGGGAAAAGTCAACCTAAAGTCAACTATAAACTTCCACACATATCAACCACTAAAATCAACCAATCACCTCTACCATAATAATCCAAGCCTGGGGATGTAATATCTTTATCATTTAATGTCTTAAAATCAAATCTCAAAAGTCAAAAAGTCAAACCTTATACAAATGGTCAACTATAGCTCAAAATGTCAAGAGCTCATAAAAATCATAAATTCTTTATTTATCGGTAGACAAGAACAAGACTACGGGAAATGAATCGCAACAAAAGATTCCACCAAGAAATGAAAAAAATCAAGATCGGGGAATTTTAGGGGAGTTCAATATTGGGGAAGAAGGAGGTGGTTAAAGTATTTGAATAATGATGAAACGACAGCGAGCTAGTGGAAAGATATTTCAGATTGGCCATGTCTCGTTGTTTTTCGTTTAAGCTGCCTCGTTTATCAACACAACTCTAACATAAACTTAACTTAACCCCAAATAATATTATAATGCACATATGGAACGTGGTTATTAATACTGCATGTAATTCATTAGGTCAGCTGAACAAATTTATGAGATAAAAGTAATCAAGGCTTAGTGGCCATAAGACAAAGACTAATTTTTTAACCAACAATTTATTCAAGGTTTTAGTGAGTCACATCACGTTTAAGGCGTTCAACCTTATTTGCCAAGAAATGAAATACTTACCTAAAATGGGTCAAAAGGAAGAAAGCAAGGCATCTGTGAGAACATACGGTCTTCCGTGGTGTACAAAGCTTCAAATGTACATAACAAACAAATATAGTATCCCTCTAGGCCAAATTGTTGAATAATGAAAAATATTGGATATAAATTTTCCACGCATTTCTACCAAAAAAACTTACGATGCATTTATCTATGGTTCTAATAACGAACTGACCAAGGATTTATCATGATAGCCGTAATACGAGGACATATTTATTGGCTAAAATAGAAGACATTTGTGCACTTCCAACTGTTGAAAAAAAAAAGAAAAAACTTGGAAGCATTCGTGTATCTACTGTGACGGAGAGGCGATGCAGAGTAGTCAGACTAAAAGCCACTCAATAAAAAGCGGTATGGTGGTACTGAATTAACGGTCCCCAACATAAAGGCTGGGTTTTTACGATTAAAATAACAATTATAATAAACCGAAATTAGGATTCTACGAATAACATAAAAACAATAATATAAAAGTTTTTACCTTTCTTCAAGGAGACTTTGAATAACGTAGATTGTCTCTAAGAATAGTCCACACCAACGATTTAACTAACCCTTCACAGCCTTACTGTAGCTCCTTTAAAATATTAAACTCTGACGAGGCCGAGCTATAAAACTAAACGTTTCTTTTACCTACTAGCTGATTAAAGCGGGGAGAAGAGAGAGAGAATTTCTAACTTTAAAAGTTGTTAATTGGCAAGTTTTTCATCTCTAAAAGTGGCTTCCTTTATATAGCCCTAAAATCCCTACTTTTGGCGCTTCAAAGAGACAAGCATGAAACTCTTTTCACGCTCTTAAGAACATTCCATAATTCTTTTAAAAAGAAGATTCTAGAACTCTATTCTTATCTCGGCTCATGGGCTTCATGGGTGATTTCCAAAGAATCGAATTTCCTCCAATATACAATTATATTTAAACCTCGAAGTTATAATTAAATTATAGTTCTATTTAATTGTCAGATGCGACATCTTACGCTCGACGAATTAGCAATATATTATGTTTAACCGAACATTATATTAATATATAGATTATGAACGGACTCTAGTAAGCAATCATAACCCCTAATGTCATCGAAAGGCCTAATATAATATATACATTATGAAGGACTTCTAAGTAGCAAATCATAACCCCTAATGTCATCGAGTTACCTAATATATTAATTGTCCAACAACTAACATATATTTGAACTTATTATTATTTAAATGTAATAATAGGTTGTACAATCTAATTGTTGAACGGGAATATATTTATGAGATTTTAACATCTCATATTTCCAACACTCCCACATGCCCTTGGACGATTATTTGTAAACGACATTTACTAATCGACATATCTTACACGCATCTCTCGTACATCTATTTCCGGATACTGCCACAGAAGACATTTATAATACCATACTTGCACTCAGACATTTCGTGGTATGAAGACGTGATCTCACCAGGATCGAGGTCGCTCAACAAATCACCATTAGCGAGAACCCAAAATCTAAACCGTTATATCTCGGTCAGATGAATAAGATTTCACAACTACACTTCAGTATATGTAACTTAAGTCTTTTAACCTCCCCGTTAGGGAAGACGTTAAACAAGGTCAAAGTATTACTCCCCGTAACGTGAAACCGTGTCACTATGTAAGAATCGCCATTAAACATAAGTTATATGACAAACTTAGGACACGTATATACACCTTCTAAGTTCTCACGGCGCGAATGTCGAGTACGACGGTTGAAACCATTTCACACCGTATTCCTATGTGATTAACCGGAGTAAAGTTCTCCTTCGATCCAAGAAATGCGTGATCGACAATCAACACATACTAAATCCAACGCATTCAATTCCAATAGCGAATAAATGACAGGACTTCAATTTCGTCGCTTGTGGCTCGACAGCATGTGCTTCTTGTTTAAGTCCTTAACTCCAAAGACCTCTCTAGAATACTTATATTGAAAATGGAATAAATTTCATTACTCGTGATAATAATGCATATATACACATATGTTGATCGTAGTTCAAAACAAATGATATATTTATTAAATTTGAAGCTTAAAATTCAAACATTGTCTTACAATCATCTATGGCATATATAAAGAAATACTAGCTCCCACTAAGACTAATACCAATCAAGCATGTCCTTAAGACCGCATTACATACGCTTATCACGCTTTGCTTTGTGAAGGTTGGTTGTGGATTCACATTATCATCGGTCGAACCTTACATATTCTAACATCTCCTATCGATTATCTCCCAAATAAGATTTATACATTTCTAAGAATCCTCATGGTTCTCAAGGACAGTTTGGTTCCTTAGCTTGAACTATTACTCCAATGTTATCAAAATATAACTCCACTGGACCTTCAATGCTAGGTACTATGCCAAGTTCACTCATGAACTTCTTGATCCAAATAGGTTCTCCTTCGCAGCTCGAAGCCTACAATGTATAACTTTTGTTGAGTCAACTTCAAGCATCTTGCTTGCTACTGCACTAAGATACTGCACCACCGCTCAAAGTAACACATAACTAGACAGAACGACTATCGCCTTTATCGGTTTGAAACTAACATCGGCGTAACCTCACTAATAATCATTATCCCCACCGTATTAAAGAACATATCTATAGTCCCTTCATGTTTCTAAGTACGCTCTTCACAACAGTCCGCACTTCACCGACATGATTGCAACGGCTTGTTACACTCGTGAAATAGCATCATAAGTTCGACGTGTAATATTAACACGGCATTACGACGGATCCTAAGGCCATGCATATGAACATCACTTCATTCTTTCAAATTTCGCTTGCGGGACAATCGAACGAAGCAAGAGTAACGCCATATCTTACGGGGAGGTTTTTCTAAAATTATCCATTCGAAATCTTTTCAACACTTTATCAATAGTGTTTCGCTTAATCCAATAAGCCTTTTTAGATCGATTTCTATGGATCTTAATTCCACAATGTATCGAAGCTTCTCCTAAGTCTTCATGTAGAAACATTTATGGGAGTATTACAACTCGATTGCACTCCAAGCATGTATTGCCATTTCCTATGATCAAGATGTCATCTACATACAAGACTATAAATGCAATGTTACCCCCACTAACGTATTAAGACCTTCTTCGCTCCTAATGAACCCAACCTCTTGGCCGCTTTATTAAAAACGAAGATTCCAACTTTGATGTTCGATTAAGTCCATAAATGGATCTGTACCTCAGATACCTTCTTAGGTTCCTTAGGACACGCAAAGCCTAGAATTTCAGGTCATGTACACGTCCTCTTCTAGATTTCCATTAATGAATGCAATCTTTACATCCATCTGCCAGATCTCATAATCATAATAGGTAGCGATGGCTAAGACAATCCGAATGAATTTAAATTTCACAACTGGGGAGAAGGTTTCATCATAATCAATTTCTTGAATTTGTTCGAAACCTTTGGCTACAAGTAGAGATGGGAACAAATGTAAAAATTCCGAACCGAACACTGATGAACCCACTTGGTTGGATATTTTTTCAACCACAATTTATATAGTTCAAACAATTTCAAATCGAATCTTATGTCATGGGTTTCCACGCAACCCACCGAATCAAGCACTAAATCGTAATCGATAATATACTTAATATTATATATGTATATATATATTACATGATTAAATTGAGATTTATAATTTTATTTAACAATTTAGTATCAAGTACATTAAAAATTTGACATATTCTACTCTGTGACCTATAAATTGGATCCTAAGGAGGATGGGAATTATATTTGTGAGTACTTTGCCTTATTATAGTGGTTCAACAATATGGTTTTGATGATCCCTTGAAGATCATAATTACTCATCGCTAGTCACACTTATTAGTCACAATTGATGAATATTTATTTTGACAAATCGACTACTTATTTGTTGAACAATTTATTAATTTGCATTTCATTAACGCTGAATGTCCACTGCATTAATATTTTTCAGCTGAAAAAAACCGACAGCACTGGAATCCCACCGAATCACACTGATGAACCGACTTCCACTGAACCGAATAAACCGAAACCACCCGCACCAACCGAAAGCAAACCGAAAATCTGAGCAACCGCACCTAATTCCATCATTCAATTAGCATCCCTAGCTACAAGTTCAAATTATAAACATGGAAATTTCCATCTTGTCCAGCTTTTGTGTTTAAGAACCCATTTGCACTCTGATAGTCTAGCACCTTCGGTAGATTCATCAATGTCTAAACATTATTTTACATTGAATCTATCTCGACATGGCTATAAGCCATTCATCGCCTTCTGTTCTTTCAAGGCTTCTTCATAGCGAAGAGTTCACATTTCATTAAGAAAAACTTCCCCATACCATCTATCGGGTTCTGACGAGTTATATCCGCCCCTCCTAAGCGTAGTCTAGTCCGCTTGGCTCGATCACGGTTTTCCGTGGACTGCTGAACTTCCTCTATGTAAGAGGTCACTGCCCCAGCGTCACCACGCTCTCATCAACATCACTATCTCGAACAATTTCAAGATTCTCACTTTTCAGATCTCGCTAAGTATTCTTCAAGGAAAGTAATACCCCTTTGGTTTAGTTCGAATAACCAATGAAATAACATTTCTTAGATTTGGGTCCAAGTTTGTCCATACCACTTCTTGACATAAAGCCTAATTACACCAAATCTTCACACGATCAATCTTGTGGATGATTCCTAAAACACATCTCATGCTGGGTCCTATACCCATTTAGTTGGACATTTATTTAGCGTGGTACATGGCGTATGTAAAGTATTTCAAAACCGACGGGCGCTCGATGTCTCATCATGATCGAACCATAACCAATAGTGTTCATTTCTCCTCGATACACTATTATGTCAGGTACCCAGCAGGAGCTGGAAATGATACAATACCACCTCTAAGATTTGCTTCAAAAGATTAACTTTGATATATGTCAAACCGAGAACCTTAATCGCTTTTATCGAGTTATTCCAACCCTCTTTTAAAACTCTTTGAACTTTTCAAAAGATTAACTTTTATGCTTCAATGATATACGTGAACTATTATCTACCGAGTCATCAAGAAAGTGGATGGCATGAGTAACCTCCTAGCAAGAGTATTCATTGGTCCACACATCAATATGCATGATACCCGATAAATTTGTTGCTCCTCACTGCATTTCAAAGTGGAGTGATTCGTCATCTTTCCTAGCAAGCACCCATTCTGCATTTATAATACGGGTCAAAACTGTGATATGTCAAATTCCATCGGCATGCAAATTTCTTAACCATGTCAAATTCCATCGGTACGACACCACTGGAATGACACAGAGGGTGGATTCAAGTCATTTGGCTTATTCCCTTATTATTTGAGGTCAGAGGTCTCAACGCTTGTATCCAATACATGTAGACCATTCCGACGGCATGTCAGATCATAAACTATATTATTTCAGTAATTTAAAACAACTACTTTCACTAATCGAAAGAGCATACCATCATTTTCCAATTGTCAAATTGAATGATGTTTCGCTTAAAGCGTATGCCAGAGACTTTGTTTAGTTTAAGTGTACCATTCATGTTGGCAAACTTAAACAAACTGTCACAAACACTCCATGACCGCAACTTTGTCATTGTTCACAAAGACGCCTATCTCTGCCCTAGTACCTTCTTCTATTCTCGATCCCCATTTTGCAAACGCTGGTAGCCACATCCGAGTCAAGCACCTACGTGTCGTAAAGTTTAAGAATTTACGATCCAACATAAATATATGCGACTGGGAAATTGCAATGCACTTACTCCATCTCATGTGTCACGTATTTATCGGCCATTCCATAATTCGTCATATCATCGTAACGCGAAGTGCCATACATATCGGTGATTTCTCTGTTGGAGCCGAGTATATTAGAGTTATTGTTCATAGGACTACTTGACTATAATAGAAAATATGTAAAAATAATATAAATTTTTAGTTATTCATGTCCAATAAGTAATTCTAAAAATCATATAATAGGACTAATACTGCGGGTCAGAATCCCACCGAAACGCACTAAGATAATTAAAATCCTAAGTACGACCGAGAATTGAACTAAATGCATACATTTCAACTCAATAATCACATGTAAAATAAGACCATCAAGAATCATGACTATCATGATTTCAAGGCTACCAAAGTTCATCTTTAAACTCGTATAATCGAATTCTTTTTGTCAACGGCCCAAGTCCGATCAATTACAAATCACCGTTTAAGTAACCAAGTCTACGCATGTAGTCGGGCTGGATGTTTATAGCCTGTCTAATCAATTGAAATCACCGTTGACCTCTTAAGTACGACACGCTCATCATCTGCAGTCCGCACATAAATAAGGTTCAATCCAACTTATAGTTGGTACAATACTACTATGGCGGATTAGTTATTTTAACCAGCCTGTAATTAAGTTAAGCATATATACACAAGCGCTATATATATAATATAAATTATAAGCATAAAATATAACACTAATAAAAAGACTCGAGATAATAATCTATAAAATCTAGACAAGTTCTAAACTACGCCTACTGGCCGACGATCAGATGATCTGACCCGGCTCATCTGGGTAAGTGTAACGCCTGGGGCCCAATGGTGTTGGGACCGCCATCAACTAATAACGTGAGTCACCAATCCACGGATAACGATAAAATGACTTCATTTAACGTGATAATAAAATAATACAACCATTCCATCGGCGAACTAACCAACACTACAAATAATTGAAAGTAATAATATAAATACAATATCAAAGAACGGGTTTTGGCAACTCGAGACAACAATTATTAAGTACAAAAACTCCAAAGAAGATAAAAGGATCATATGCTTTCTAGCCACCATCGCCACCTCCACGGGTAATGCCAGCCTACCGGCTAATGCATCTCGGTCATCCTCAAGAACAACCTGCATATAAAAATGCCCGCCTCATGGAATAGGAGTCGCCTATGCAGTTCTGTCAATACAAATATCACAGAAGCTCTTACCCACCATAAAGCCAGTGATAATCTCAGTCCCTTACCTATTTAAAGACTATACACCTCAAGAGTTATATTTTATATGCCTACTCTCGAGCAAGATAAATCTTTCCTCATGACTTTCCAACTAACACCGACAACCCATACCACGCCAACAACTTACTCATCACACCTTAATCATGTGCTATCTCTATTTTTTATCTTTCTTAAGTACATAAAGAACCCCAACAACAATATTCAACTCACATAACAACTCAATCCTTGTAACGACCGCCTGTGCCTGGCCTGAAGTGGTGAGCTATTATAATCCGTGGAACACCATAATCACCATAATTGAGGACGACTCCGCTTAAAGTTACTGCTTCATCCAAAAATTTGATTTTAATTAATATTCTCAAAATAATCACACTTTAAAATTTAACAATCCATCAAAGTGATATCTAACCAACCAACACCATATATACAACATATCCTAAATAAATAGTAATGCCGGCAAAGTGCTACAACGGATAATAACATCAGATTCGACAAAATGACAATCACGACAAGGCTAAAGTTTGAAAAGAAATACAACAATCAAAAATCGGTTGACAAACACATCAAAAATGAGACCGCTGAGGATCCTCAGCACCGGACGCCACCTAGCCACTCCCGAACAAACTCTCCAACAACCTCTCGCTCAATCGCCACCGCCAACTGCACAAATGAATGCCCATACGGGTGGGCGAAGTTCGCAGTGTTTTAACACTTAACACGGGGAAACTTAAACCATAATGAACGAGCGAGAAAAATATGAATAAAATATGTATATATATATCCGTGACTACCCAATAAGGTCATACAATATATCTCCAAAGAAAGTCTCTTTACATCACATATGGAGATATAATAGAAAGTTTCAAAGAAAGCACACAATCACCTGGGAAGAATCAAGAAACTCAACAACGACTATAACTCTGGGCCATCAAACCATCTATCTCTATATCCCCTAATGCACTATACAACCTTTTAATGCGCATATGCTCAACTGGCCTGCCTGGCTGTGAACGGGACCAATCGATACTACACAAAGATCGATAATTAAGAGCAAGCACAAACCGCACTTATACACAAAGCAGGCCAACCGCATTTACACCAAGTATAAGGCAAACCGCACTAATACGTAAAGAAGTATAAGTGCACACTGCACTTATACACTAAGAATAAGGCAAACCGCATCTATACACTAAGTATAAGGCAAAAACCGCACTTATACACCAAGATAAGGCCAAAACCGCACTTATGCCAAGTATAAGCGCAAACCGCACTTATACACTTAGTATAAGGCACACCGCACTTATACACTAAGTATAAGGCCAATACTGCCACATATCCTCGCATGAAAGAGAGTCACCTAACCCCTAATCATCCCAACCATGGTCAAACTCGATACTCAAGTCACCTCAAAGTCATGATAACTCCAACCAACTAATTTACTCCAAGTTAAAGCAAAATGCCTAAAAACATCCCACAATCAGAATCAATCACAACCACGACAAGGCCACAGACATACTAAAAGTACCACAAGGCCACAGAATACAATAGTGCCAACAAGGCCACAGAAATACAACAACGCCAACAAGGCCACAAATTGAATATACGTCGGGAGTTCGCTCATTACTTACCTCAAGCTATCTCAATGCCGCAGTAATATAATCACATAATCATATCATGCCTCATACAACGAATCACACATAATCGCATGTAAACCATTACATGTATACCATTCTCACATAATCACACCACAAGCGATTACGATACTATTCACACATAACGATACCACAACGATATGTTCATTAATAATCTCAAAGTAAGTACGTAAGGTAACACCCGTGCGATAAGTACTCACCTCTGCTAGCTACCACAAAAACCTTCGCGAACACAATCACGGTAACTGCCTCTTTCCACGATCAACGCCTAATAAAACACCCAGAAAGTATAATAAAAACCTACTACTATACTAAGGCCTAGAAGATAATTCAACCAACTCTTAGTGGAACGATTATAAACGGTGTAAAACGACGGATAAACAAATCTAATTAACAACCTCAAGTGCATAATTAACAACCTATACGCCAAAAAATATCAATTATAACTCAACTTACAAATCGCATTTTCCAACCAACTCCCTTTAATCAATTTTAAATCACCATTTTAACATCACAATAACTAACAAGGTCCCAATTAAACTCCCTACACATTTAAACGACAGTTTCATCAAGGGACGATCTGCATACTTTTTCTCGCCTATCCCAGTCAGTCTCTCGAATCAACCCTCGATCCGTCCTACTTAACTCTCTCGACTAACTCTCGTAACCGTAGTTCCCTTCCTCTCTCCTACTCATTCCAACAACCGAGCTACGATACTTTACACAACGCCTCAAAAGGTGCCATCTCAATGCTAAAATGAAGTTGTTGTTGTAGGCTAATCCCATTCGGGCAACTCATCGCCCCACCTGAAAAGTTCGTAACACAAGCCCGAAGCATATCCCAGTCCGTGATTGGCCTCTTAGATCGCCCATCCGTCTGGGACGAAAGGTGTACTAACTCTACTCTGGGCCTCCCTGCCTCCCGGAAACCCCTCCAAACCCCGGCGAATCTAGCATACCGTCCGAAATGATCGACACCGAACCCCCTGCACCAATCCGATCCACATGTATCTTCGCCAGTCTCTCACTCTATCCTGTAAAGCGCGATAGGTAGAAATGAAGCCGACTCGATAACTCCATCCACAATCACCCGATCCCATCATGTCGCCTCAACGCCTTAGGAAGCCTCCAAATACGAAGTCCAGGATATTCTCCCATGTCCATCTGAATAAAGAAGAGTCTCAGAATAAAACCCGTTAGGATGCCTATGCTCGGCCTTTCACTGGGCTGACAAACCAAGGGGCCACAAACTCGCGATCTCTCTTCATTCCTAGCCACCAATACGCCAACCTCAAATCACGGTACATCTTAGTGCCACCCGCGTACGCTATAGGAGGCCATGAGCCCTACCGCACTCTTCTTCATTCAATACCTGCATAATAATAATCGCCATCCATCCTCAAGGCCCTACCTCATCAACCGTGGAACCATTTCTCACATCCCCATCGATGACTCCCTGCACCTCTCTCATCTCTGGCCAAGTATAACAAAGCAAGATTCGATCCACAACCACCGGTCGAATCCTCATACGGGCGGTAAAATCTCCCATCGCCACCGACATCAAAATCGACTCACTGCTTATCTCTCTCCGGGTCCTTTCGATTTCGCATCGCCATTACATTTGCTCTCGATGGTACTAAGCACATCAAGCCATAATCACTGATGACCCATCCACCTCTCCTCTCGCCTCAAATTAAAATGTCTCGCTTCTGGGAGATATTTCAAACTCTTATGACAAGAAAAATCGGGCATTTAACCCTACATGATAACGATCCACAATTTCAACGCGAAATTATCATCGCGAAATGATCACGGCTCTGGATAGTTCTTCTCGTGATTCCTCAATCTGTCGGGAAAGATAGCAATCACCTTCCACTCGCATCGTAACAAACCCCAATCCCCGACACAAGATGTTTATAAATCATGTAGCCCTCGTAACTGTATCGGATCGCTTAACATCGAGCCCCTTTAGTATCCTCAAGGTAGCCTCGCCAATCATCATCCGAACTCTTTCGGGTCAACCCGATCACGATGTCAAGGATCAAAGAAAATTCATCGATGCATCTCCAGAAGAACTACTAACCCTGCTAAACTCCCTAACTCACCACACTTCAAGGACGCTCCAATTGTTCACAGCCTCCACCTTCTTTGTGGATCAACACAAATATTCCCGCCAAAAAATAAATATGACTCAGAATCGCACTACCAACTAGAACTCACATTTAGAAAACTTTGGCATAATCCAAGTTGCTTCAAGGTCCTCAGTCCGCAAACTTCCTCATGCTCCTCCTAAATATATCGAATATCATCACCTAATACCACCACAAACTCATACAAATACTCCCGAAATAATCTCGGTTCATCAAATCCATAAAGGTCAGTTTCAAGATTGTCATCTAAATGGCATCACTATAAACTTATAATGCCTACACGAGATCGAAAGTCGATTTCGAATATCCTCCTTGATCCTCAACCGATGATAACTGCATCGCAAATTAATCTTCGAAAATACTTGACATCCTTAGTCGATCAAACAAATCATCAATTCAAATGGTAACGGTTCTTAATGGTCACATTATTCAACCGCCATACCAACGACAACCTCAATAACCATCCTCTTTATTCTCGACACAACCCAATCGATCTCCCCGCTGGTGAATTCCCACCTTATCACTTAACATTTCATATCAACTTATGTCATTCTAATTAACCTCAAGTCCATAATTAACAATTATATGCCAAAATACTAATTATAACTCAATCCTACAAATCAGACTTTCCAACCCATTCCTTTAATCAATTTTTTAAATCACCATTTTAACATCAGTAACTACAATAAGGTCCCAATTAAAACTCCTACACATTTAAAGTCTTAAAAAATATCAACCAAAAGTCAACTAAACCTGTAAAAGTCAACCGCACCATAACATCCTCAAACAACCTCTAAATCATGAATTCATCACTTATATACATCATGTAACCCATAACAAACTTATCATAAAATCGAGTTATGCCAAAAGTCAACTAAAAGTCAAACCTTAAAAATCAAATTAAACCCTATTTTCATACCTCGCTTCAAAGGAGCATGTCATAATCTTTAACAAATCAACTGGTGATCTTAGCAAAGCAACAAAGTCAAGAAACTGGGGCAGAAAAATCTTGTTTGCTCCAAGGACCTCGCCAAGTTTCAAACGGTGTAACGACTCAAAAAAGGGGTTCTGAGGTCGGATCGTCAACTCAATAAACAGATTCAACGACGGATAACCTAAAAAAAACGACTTCATTTAACGTGATAATAAAAATAATACAACTCGTCCATCTACGAATTAATCAACACTACAACAATTGAAAAGTAATAATATAAATACAATATCACACAACTTGTTTACAACCTCGAGACAATAAGAGTACAACATAAACTCCAAACAAAAATACGATCGCTGAGGCCAAGCCACCATCGCCACCTCCGCTGGCACGCAAATTACCGGCCAATTGCATCTCGGTCATCCCCAACAACCCAGTATAAACTCCCGCCCATAGGAAAAATAGGAGTCGCCTAAAAGCTGAGTTGAAAACAAATATCTCAAAGTTAACCTACCACTCATATAATCGGGTGATAATTCAATACCCTTACCTATTTAATGACTATCCCTCAATAATTTTATTTTTATATGTTACTCTCAACAAGATAAATCTTTCTTAATGGCTTTCCCGATTAACATCACAACCACACCACGCCAACAACTTACTCACAGCATTCCCACGCCATCACCACCGACCAGAAAGACAAGCCCCCCATCACCATCCACGGAGTGTAGATATTCAAGCATTGTAGAATGGGTTCCACAAAACCCATGCTCAGAATATTACAAACAACATAAACCACCGTTATATAATACATCTTAGCCGTAGGGAGGTGAGTCAATTTAAGATGCAAATATTGTCGATGATCCCCTAACACTTCAACATCAAACATATTATTCCAAAAAATCCAGATATGCCCACTAGTATTAGTACAACAATCATCATAATTAAATTTCTTTTTATAATGAGAAATATTAGTAGAAGGAATTTTTGGCTCCTGAATACCTGTGAGGTCAAATTTACGCTTCCTTTCGTTTTGATATCACAGTGTATCCATTACCAAAACCACGCAATTTCCAGCATAATAACTTATTCGACATGGATAGAAGACTTACCTGCCTTCTCCGTAGTCACAACTGCACGAGGCTCATCACAGGCAGCTATATCCTTGTCCAATTGAGATAAAATACTGATATTAGCATCATGAGGCACAATATCTACCCCAACATCCTCCAAAGAATCTTTGTAAACTTTCGCTTCTCCGCTAGAAAATAATTCGGCATCCTTCAATTCATCAAATGAACATCACTCCCAGTAACGGATATCGAGTCTTAATTGCTACTTTGTTCAACCTGCCTATAATCGATACACAACCTCAAAGATCCATCCTTCTTCGACAAATAACACCTGAGCACCCCTGCTTTAACTATCAATGAATGAATCCCTTTATCCAACAATTCTTGCAATTACTGCCAACTCCTTCAACTCGCAGAGTCATTCTATAAGGTGCCATAGAAATCAGAGTAGTACCAGTCTTTACGGAAAACTCCACCTCTCGGCAGACAGAGAAAGTCCCGGCAACTCCTCAGAAACACATCATACTCTCTCACAACACGCACCTCCCTCGATCGACCTTCTCCTTACTTGTGTCGAAATACGAAGATAATAAACACATCCATTTCTCACCATCTTATGGGCAACTACATCGAGACAAAGAGGGAGCACTTCTATCACCTAGGAAGAAGATCTTAGATTTAATACTAATGGGGAGCATTTAATCTTCTTAAGATGACAATCTATCACCGCATTTGATATCTTCCCAACCAATCCATTCCCACAAGATCAAAATTCATTCATCCTAAAAGGTAATAAATCTATCTCCAAACATTCATTTTCAATACTTATAGACAATTCTATGTACCCCATCAATCTTAAATGCATTTCCACCCGGAGTTGTAATTGGGCTGCATAAAGAATTTCAATTTCTAGTTTTAGGAATACTGGGAAAATTTCGTGAGATATGAAGGAACGAGTAGCTCCGTAATCAAACAAGACTTTGCCCAACCCACATAAATTCTAAAGTACCCGCGACCACCATTGGGAATCCCAGCCTCACGAGAATCGCAAATATCCGCCTAATTTACTAGTCTCAAGACCATCCCTCGACTAGTCCCAACAACCTTACTACCCTGACTACTCCCAACTCCACGCCCAAAGCTTCCTCTACCACTGAATCGACCTCCACGACTTCCTTGATAGCCTCTCCGCTTCGGCCGCATCGAGTAAATGCTGCCAGCACCCCACTAACACTTTGCCTGAGACAATCAACAAGAATGGGCCTTCCCTGCCACATCGAGCAGCGCATCACAACCCCTGCCTCGCATTCGTAGCTCGCGACCGTTTAACACTACGAAACACCCATAGTCACTCCCGATAACTTCTCCAGATCCTGGACCGATTAAAGTTTGACCTCGGGCATGTAAACAAAGAATGGGCCGAATTGAGAATTAGTAATGTAGAGCACTGAATCGACTGGGTCAGAACGCTACCGCTGGTGATTGGACGCCCCGAAACCAAGAACTGACCGCCACCCATCTCGAAACATTATATCTTCCTCTTTCTCCCCACCAACTGACACTCCACCAAATCCATCTCTACTGTATGGCATCATTCAATAGTCTTCATTGAAAGCCAGATAATCTCTCGAGTGACAACCTCGCGCGGATCTCCCACCATTCCGCTCCCCGAACCTCTCTATCCTCTTCAAGAGGGGATTCACCGAAGCAGACGGCGTATCACCGAATCTTTTCTCAGTCACTTATACTTCCGCCTCGCTAAGATGGACTTCACCTCTCTCTAGAAACATATGCACTTTAAGACAAAGCTCCCCTTAAATAATTCCATGAACTGATCCCACAACATCGGTGTCCGCCAGAATCAAAGATCGGGTGTATTCTCCCACAAATCTCGAGCCTGGGTAATTTGTAAGCCGCGAATACGGTCCTCAACTCTCAAGAACTCCTATAGGCTCAAATATACTCTCCAAGTCTCGAATGAACTCTTAATGCCTGGACAGAATCAGCCCGCAACTTCGGTCCCGCTCAAAGCGGCCAAATAACTTACTCAGAATTCCACTTCGCCCAATGACAGCACTACTTCGGCCTCGATCTCCACCAATATTACCCTGCACTTGCGGGTCTCGATACTAAGCTCATCACCGCCTACAACGCGTCCACATTTCAGCCACCTGCACTCCTACCACCTCCTCGCACCCCTCTCTCGTGATTCCCCTCGCTGCGCTCTCGGCCGCACTCCTTGAAGACCTAACCGAATGCATTCCACGTGGGCGGCATCCCCAATGTTTTACAAAATAACAAAAGAAAGGAAAGACGGACCACAAAAACCCTTAACATCTACAACTCCTCAACAACTATCAACCTAAAAGTAATACAACCACACAAGACAATTCATAAAGTTAATTCCTCGAACCTAGGCTCATACTGTACCCAACGACTACCTCTAAGTCGGCCGCTCTCGAGGTTAAGATTATTAACAACCCCAGACACCGTAGTCACCAATCGATGGATACAATAAATAAATATGACCTACGACATTATCAAAAGAAACCCCTATTCCATCGCGGTGTTCCAACAAAATAATGACAACGTATCACAACCACCGAATAACACAACCCAAGGATATACTAGAAATCCAAAATACAACATGTGGAAGTATACCACTGCATCTGCCAATATAATACAACACCGCCTAGAAATATGTATAAAACGACAAATAAAGGAAATGACCGACGAGATCTCCTATGCCACCATCGCCTCACCTATGATCTCCACGCAGCTGAAAATGTATCCTCACTACCTCAACGATCGCTCCTAGAGACCTAGTAATGGAACGCCCACTATTGGTATCAGGAGTAAGCTATTGCCGAGCTAATACAAATATCACAGACTTGGATTCCATCATTACACTATGCTTATATATATATATATATATATATATATATATATATATATATATATATATATATATATATATATATATAACATATGCATCTATTACTAACCAAAGTTACATAATGAATAACCTTCCACATATCACATGATTTCTTATACAATGTTATGAACGCCATACACGAGATTATATTCATAAATAATGCATATTCATTTAAGTGAAACAATCTCAACAATAATAAAGTCATCAAACGGTGAATCCACATCCACAACACACATACGAGGAATCCACCCCCAAATAATACACATATGTAATCCACCTCCAAATAACGATGAGGCCTCCACCTCCACTCCTCCCGACTCCTAATACACCCCTCAATGTGCATATCACACCAAACCTCCCGAATCCACCTGGCTACCCACACAATATGCACACCACGCTAAACCTCCCGGTCGGGTCACTCACCGCCCACAAATAACACAAAGCAATCAAAACACATCTCAGACACAAAGCACAAAGATACACCCACACACAACACACAACCACACACAATCTCATAACATGTAATTATACTCAAACTATCTCATAACGCAACTCATAATCTCAATTATCTCATAACATAACTCATAATCACGCTTATCTCAGAATGTCAATCAAATCTCGCTTATTTCATAACATGCATCATAAATCATACTCCCCACATAATATCAATCATAGTCACACAATACACATATCGTAATAGTCTCAAACAACACATGCAAAATATAACACGATATATATAATAAAGGTCCCCATCATGATTTGTACTACCTCGAGCCCAAAAGTAATTTATAGCCTAGGCGCCCTCGGCAAGGACATGTGCTCAACTCCTATTCGTTAAATTATATTATAACACATTCAGAGAATAACTTTGCCTTAACATCTATATAAACCTCGAGCGTTATAATCGCCTTACCCATTCAAATTTACAACTCTTAGCACACTTAAGAAAAGTCAACCCTCAACTTACACCACTTTCTAACCCCAATAATCACTCAAAAATCAACCTAATCCCCTAAACTAAACTTAGATAACATTTATATACCATAATAAAGTCAAGATCTAAAAGTCAACAAAAGTCAAACTATATAAAAGTCAACTCAAGCCTTAAATACGAGATTTGAAGATTGAAAACTCACCTTCATAATCTTAAGACTGGGGAAAAGGATTCGAGGGTCAATTCAACAAAGATCACCAAGAAAATAGAAAAATCATCATTGAGCGCTTGCTGTTCGCCTTTTTGCAGACAAAGCGACGTAAGATTTTCTTTTGTTTTTGTTTGACGAATGGACGATATGCAGGATAAGCATTTAAGAAGCATGCGGTAGCAAGTGACTATTTAAGGAGTTTAGTCTAGTCTAGTTCAGAATTTTCGCTTCTTCTCGGGTTTACCAACCTAATTCTAACACGAGCCATTAAATTTCTATTTCAAAATATATGATCAAGCCAACCCATATTATCATTATTCCATTAAATTTTAACTTTAACCGCAAACACTCAACCGGGCAACTAAAATCACATTAAGAAAAAAAATGCTTATACGGAACGGTTATTTCTGCCGAATGATGATTTTCTCAGAGAAAATCATGCAATTTAACGGTTTAGTACGAAAACAAAAACGCCACACCGATTCGCGACAACAAAGAATGACATTTTTTCTTATCCGTATGAGTTTTTTTTCGAGGTTCCACCGATATTAGCATAGGTATGATTTTCTAAGAGAAAATCGAGCAATTTTAATGGTTTTAGTACGAAACAAAAAATGTCACGCCTCGATTCGCGACAACAAAGAAATGCATTTTTTCTTATCCAAACCGAACTGCAAGCAGTTTTTCGTTGTTCCCCAATATTAGCGTAGGTATGATTTTTTGTGACAAATCGGCAATTCTAATGGTTTTAGTACAAAAATAAAAAACGCCACGGCCGATTCAAGCGACAAATAAGAAATGCATTTTTTTCATCCGAACGGAACTGCATGAGTTTTTATCGTTGTTCTAATATTATGTAGGTATGATTTTCTATGAGAAATCGAGCAATCCTAATGGTTTTAGCAATACGTAACTGAACGAAGTACAATTGAG